>OX375882.1:10754847-11055060 GCA_947359465.1 Metellina segmentata | reverse complement strand
GTATGCCAACGGCCAATGAAAGCTTCGGCCAAGCGTTCTTTCGTTAAACGGACGCATGCTGGGGTGGGCGAGGACGTCGGACGAAGAGTGGAACAGGAGACCAAGAGCCAGGATCGAAGACATCTCAACAAGACACCGTCAACCTCCGCTATCTGATATAAGGAGCTCCGAATGTTGCCGTAAGTATAGTTTTGAACTTTAAATCACTGTAAAAGCAATTTTTCTTTGTGTGGTAATCAAATGTGAATTTAAATTAGGTTATCACACCTTTTTCTATATTTAACAGGTGTATGTTTCCAACGGCCAATCGAAATTTCCGCAAAGCATTCTTTCGTTAAACGGACGCATGCTGGGGTGGGCGAGGACGTCGGACGAAGAGTGGAACAGGAGACCAAGAGCCAGGATCGAAGACATATCAACAAGACAACGTCAAACCCCGCTATTTGATATAAGGAGCTCCGAATGTTGCCGTAAGTATAGTTTTCAACTTTAAATCACTGTAAAAGCAATTTTTCTTTGTGTGATAGTCAAATGCGAATTTAAATTAGGTTTTCACACTTTTCTCTTATATCTAACAGGTTTATGTTTGCAACGGCCTATCGAAGCATCTGCAAAGCGTTCTTTCGTTAAAAAGGACGCATGGTGGGGAGACCGAGGACGTCAGACGAAATGTGGAACAGGAGACCAAGAGCCAGGATCGAAGACATCTCAACAAGATACCGTCAACCCCACTATCTGATATAAGGAGCTCCGAATGTCGCCGTAAGTATAGTTTTGAACTTTAAATCACTGTAAAAGCAATTTTTTCTTTGTGTGGTAATCAAATCCGAATTTAAATTAGGTTATCACACCTTTTTCTTATATTTGACAGGTGTATGTTTCCAACGGCCAATCGAAACTTCCGCAAAGCGTTCTTTCGTTAAACGGACGCATACTGTGGTGGGCGATTATGTCCGACGAAGAGTGGAACAGGAGACCAAGAGCCAGGATCGAAGACAACTCAACAAGACACCGTCAACCCCCGCTATCTGTTATAAGGAGCTCCGAATGTTGCCGTAAGTATAGTTTTGAACTTTAAATCACTGTAAAAGCAATTTTTCTTTGTGTGGTAATCAAATGCGAATTTAAATTAGGTTATCACACCTTTTTCTTATATTTGACAGGTGTATGTTTCCAACGGCCAATCGAAACTTCCGCAAAGCGTTCTTTCGTTAAAACGGACGCATGCTGTGGTGGGCGAGAACGTCCGACGAAGAGTGGAACAGGAGACCAAGAGCCAGGATCGAAGACAACTCAACAAGACACCGTCAACCCCCGCTATCTGTTATAAGGAGCTCCGAATGTTGCCGTAAGTATAGTTTTGAACTTTAAATCATTGTAAAAGCAATTTTTCTTTGTGTGGTAATCAAATGCGAATTTAAATTAGGTTATCACACTTTTCTCTTATATTTGACAGGTGTATGTTTCCAACGGCCAATGGAAGCTTCGGCCAAGCGTTCTTTCGTTAAACGGACGCATGCTGGGGTGGGCGAGGACGTCGGACGAAGAGTGGAACAGGAGACCAAGAGCCAGGATCGAAGACATCTCAACAAGACACCGTCAACCCCCGCTATCTGATATAAGGAGCTCCGAATGTTGCCGTAAGTATAGTTTTGAACTTTAAATCACTGTAAAAGCAATTTTTCTTTGTGTGGTAATCAAATGCGAATTTAAATTAGGTTATCACACCTTTTTCTTATATTTGACAGGTGTATGTTTCCAACGGCCAATCGAAACTTCCGCAAAGCGTTCTTTCGTTAAACGGACGCATGCTGTGGTGGGCGAGAACGTCCGACGAAGAGTGGAACATGAGACCAAGAGCCAGGATCGAAGACAACTCAACAAGACACCGTCAACCCCCGCTATCTGTTATAAGGAGCTCCGAATGTTGCCGTAAGTATAGTTTTGAACTTTAAATCACTGTAAAAGCAATTTTTCTTTGTTTGGTAATCAAATGCGAATTTAAATTAGGTTATCACACTTTTCTCTTATATTTGACAGGTGTATGTTTCCAACGGCCAATCGAAGCTTCGGCCAAGCGTTCTTTCGTTAAACGGACGCATGCTGGGGTGGGCGAGGACGTCGGACGAAGAGTGGAACAGGAGACCAAGAGCCAGGATCGAAGACATCTCAACAAGACACCGTCAACCCCCGCTATCTGATATAAAGAGCACCGAATGTTGCCGTAAGTATAGTTTTGAACTTTAAATCACTGTAAAAGCAATTTTTCTTTGTGTGGTAATCAAATGCGAATTTAAATTAGGTTATCACACTTTTCTCTTATATTTGACAGGTGTATGTTTCCAACGGCCAATCGAAACTTCCGCAAAGCGTTCTTTCGTTAAACGGACGCATGCTGTGGTGGGCGAGAATGTCCGACGAAGAGTGGAACAGGAGACCAAGAACCAGGATCGAAGACAACTCAACAAGACACCGTCAACCCCCGCTATCTGTTATAAGGAGCTCCGAATGTTGCCGTAAGTATAGTTTTGAACTTTAAATCACTGTAAAAGCAATTTTTCTTTGTGTGGTAATCAAATGCGAATTTAAATTAGGTTATCACACCTTTTTTCTTATATTTGACAGGTGTATGTTTCCAACGGCCAATCGAAACTTCCGCAAAGCGTTCTTTCGTTAAACGGACGCATGCTGTGGTGGGCGAGAACGTCCGACGAAGAGTGGAACAGGAGACCAAGAGCCAGGATCGAAGACAACTCAACAAGACACCGTCAACCCCCGCTATCTGTTATAAGGAGCTCCGAATGTTGCCGTAAGTATAGTTTTGAACTTTAAATCATTGTAAAAGCAATTTTTCTTTGTGTGGTAATCAAATGCGAATTTAAATTAGGTTATCACACTTTTCTCTTATATTTGACAGGTGTATGTTTCCAACGGCCAATGGAAGCTTCGGCCAAGCGTTCTTTCGTTAAACGGACGCATGCTGGGGTGGGCGAGGACGTCGGACGAAGAGTGGAACAGGAGACCAAGAGCCAGGATCGAAGACATCTCAACAAGACACCGTCAACCTCCGCTATCTGATATAAGGAGCTCCGAATGTTGCCGTAAGTATAGTTTTGAACTTTAAATCACTGTAAAAGCAATTTTTCTTTGTGTGGTAATCAAATGTGAATTTAAATTAGGTTATCACACCTTTTTCTTATATTTAACAGGTGTATGTTTCCAACGGCCAATCGAAATTTCCGCAAAGCATTCTTTCGTTAAACCGACGCATGCTGGGGTGGGCGAGGACGTCGGACGAAGAGTGGAACAGGAGACCAAGAGCCAGGATCGAAGACATCTCAACAAGACACCGTCAACCCCCGCTATCTGATATAAGGAGCTCCGAATGTTGCCGTAAGTATAGTTTTGAACTTTAAATCACTGTAAAAGCAATTTTTCTTTGTGTGGTAATCAAATGCGAATTTAAATTAGGTTATCACACCTTTTTCTTATATTTGACAGGTGTATGTTTACAACGGCCAATCGAAACTTCCGCAAAGCGTTCTTTCGTTAAACGGACGCATGCTGTGGTGGGCGAGAACGTCCGACGAAGAGTGGAACATGAGACCAAGAGCCAGGATCGAAGACAACTCAACAAGACACCGTCAACCCCCGCTATCTGTTATAAGGAGCTCCGAATGTTGCCGTAAGTATAGTTTTGAACTTTAAATCACTGTAAAAGCAATTTTTCTTTGTGTGGTAATCAAATGCGAATTTAAATTAGGTTATCACACCTTTTTTCTTATTTTTGACAGGTGTATGTTTCCAACGGCCAATCCAAACTTCCGCAAACCGTTCTTTCGTTAAACGGACGCATGCTGTGGTGGGCGAGAACGTCCGACGAAGAGTGGAACAGGAGACCAAGAGCCAGGATCGAAGACAACTCAACAAGACACCGTCAACCCCCGCTATCTGTTATAAGGAGCTCCGAATGTTGCCGTAAGTATAGTTTTGAACTTTAAATCATTGTAAAAGCAATTTTTCTTTGTGTGGTAATCAAATGCGAATTTAAATTAGGTTATCACACTTTTCTCTTATATTTGACAGGTGTATGTTTCCAACGGCCAATGGAAGCTTCGGCCAAGCGTTCTTTCGTTAAACGGACGCATGCTGGGGTGGGCGAGGACGTCGGACGAAGAGTGGAACAGGAGACCAAGAGCCAGGATCGAAGACATATCAACAAGACAACGTCAACCCCCGCTATCTGTTATAAGGAGCTACGAATGTTGCCGTAAGTATAGTTTTTAACTTTAAATCACTGTAAAAGCAATTTTTCTTTGTGTGGTAATCAAATGCGAATTTAAATTAGGTTATCACACCTTTTTCTTATATTTGACAGGTGTATGTTTCCAACGGCCAATCGAAACTTCCGCAAAGCGTTCTTTCGTTAAACGGACGCATTCTGTGGTGGGCGAGAATGTCCGACGAAGAGTGGAACAGGAGACCAAGAACCAGGATCGAAGACAACTCAACAAGACACCGTCAACCCCCGCTATCTGTTATAAGGAGCTCCGAATGTTGCCGTAAGTATAGTTTTGAACTTTAAATCACTGTAAAAGCAATTTTTCATTGTGTGGTAATCAAATGCGAATTTAAATTAGGTTATCACACCTTTTTTCTTATATTTGACAGGTGTATGTTTCCAACGGCCAATCGAATCTTCCGCAAAGCGTTCTTTCGTTAAACGGACGCATGCTGTGGTGGGCGAGAACGTCCGACGAGGAGTGGAACAGGAGACCAAGAGCCAGGATCGAAGACAACTCAACAAGACACCGTCAACCCCCGCTATCTGTTATAAGGAGCTCCGAATGTTGCCGTAAGTATAGTTTTGAACTTTAAATCATTGTAAAAGCAATTTTTCTTTGTGTGGTAATCAAATTCGAATTTAAATTAGGTTATCACACTTTTCTCTTATATTTGACAGGTGTATGTTTCCAACGGCCAATGAAAGCTTCGGCCAAGCGTTCTTTCGTTAAACGGACGCATGCTGGGGTGGGCGAGGACGTCGGACGAAGAGTGGAACAGGAGACCAAGAGCCAGGATCGAAGACATCTCAACAAGACACCGTCAACCTCCGCTATCTGATATAAGGAGCTCCGAATGTTGCCGTAAGTATAGTTTTGAACTTTAAATCACTGTAAAAGCAATTTTTCTTTGTGTGGTAATCAAATGTGAATTTAAATTAGGTTATCACACCTTTTTCTTATATTTAACAGGTGTATGTTTCCAACGGCCAATCGAAATTTCCGCAAAGCATTCTTTCGTTAAACGGACGCATGCTGGGGTGGGCGAGGACGTCGGACGAAGAGTGGAACAGGAGACCAAGAGCCAGGATCGAAGACATATCAACAAGACAACGTCAAACCCCGCTATTTGATATAAGGAGCTCCGAATGTTGCCGTAAGTATAGTTTTCAACTTTAAATCACTGTAAAAGCAATTTTTTTTGTGTGATAGTCAAATGCGAATTTAAATTAGGTTTTCACACTTTTCTCTTATATCTAACAGGTTTATGTTTGCAACGGCCTATCGAAGCATCTGCAAAGCGTTCTTTCGTTAAAAAGGACGCATGGTGGGGAGACCGAGGACGTCAGACGAAATGTGGAACAGGAGACCAAGAGCCAGGATCGAAGACATCTCAACAAGATACCGTCAACCCCCACTATCTGATATAAGGAGCTCCGAATGTCGCCGTAAGTATAGTTTTGAACTTTAAATCACTGTAAAAGCAATTTTTCTTTGTGTGGTAATCAAATCCGAATTTAAATTAGGTTATCACACCTTTTTCTTATATTTGACAGGTGTATGTTTCCAACGGCCAATCGAAACTTCCGCAAAGCGTTCTTTCGTTAAACGGACGCATACTGTGGTGGGCGATTATGTCCGACGAAGAGTGGAACAGGAGACCAAGAGCCAGGATCGAAGACAACTCAACAAGACACCGTCAACCCCCGCTATCTGTTATAAGGAGCTCCGAATGTTGCCGTAAGTATAGTTTTGAACTTTAAATCACTGTAAAAGCAATTTTTCTTTGTGTGGTAATCAAATGCGAATTTAAATTAGGTTATCACACCTTTTTCTTATATTTGACAGGTGTATGTTTCCAACGGCCAATCGAAACTTCCGCAAAGCGTTCTTTCGTTAAACGGACGCATGCTGTGGTGGGCGAGAACGTCCGACGAAGAGTGGAACAGGAGACCAAGAGCCAGGATCGAAGACAACTCAACAAGACACCGTCAACCCCCGCTATCTGTTATAAGGAGCTCCGAATGTTGCCGTAAGTATAGTTTTGAACTTTAAATCATTGTAAAAGCAATTTTTCTTTGTGTGGTAATCAAATGCGAATTTAAATTAGGTTATCACACTTTTCTCTTATATTTGACAGGTGTATGTTTCCAACGGCCAATGGAAGCTTCGGCCAAGCGTTCTTTCGTTAAACGGACGCATGCTGGGGTGGGCGAGGACGTCGGACGAAGAGTGGAACAGGAGACCAAGAGCCAGGATCGAAGACATCTCAACAAGACACCGTCAACCCCCGCTATCTGATATAAGGAGCTCCGAATGTTGCCGTAAGTATAGTTTTGAACTTTAAATCACTGTAAAAGCAATTTTTCTTTGTGTGGTAATCAAATGCGAATTTAAATTAGGTTATCACACCTTTTTCTTATATTTGACAGGTGTATGTTTCCAACGGCCAATCGAAACTTCCGCAAAGCGTTCTTTCGTTAAACGGACGCATGCTGTGGTGGGCGAGAACGTCCGACGAAGAGTGGAACATGAGACCAAGAGCCAGGATCGAAGACAACTCAACAAGACACCGTCAACCCCCGCTATCTGTTATAAGGAGCTCCGAATGTTGCCGTAAGTATAGTTTTGAACTTTAAATCACTGTAAAAGCAATTTTTCTTTGTTTGGTAATCAAATGCGAATTTAAATTAGGTTATCACACTTTTCTCTTATATTTGACAGGTGTATGTTTCCAACGGCCAATCGAAGCTTCGGCCAAGCGTTCTTTCGTTAAACGGACGCATGCTGGGGTGGGCGAGGACGTCGGACGAAGAGTGGAACAGGAGACCAAGAGCCAGGATCGAAGACATCTCAACAAGACACCGTCAACCCCCGCTATCTGATATAAAGAGCACCGAATGTTGCCGTAAGTATAGTTTTGAACTTTAAATCACTGTAAAAGCAATTTTTCTTTGTGTGGTAATCAAATGCGAATTTAAATTAGGTTATCACACTTTTCTCTTATATTTGACAGGTGTATGTTTCCAACGGCCAATCGAAACTTCCGCAAAGCGTTCTTTCGTTAAACGGACGCATGCTGTGGTGGGCGAGAATGTCCGATGAAGAGTGGAACAGGAGACCAAGAACCAGGATCGAAGACAACTCAACAAGACACCGTCAACCCCCGCTATCTGTTATAAGGAGCTCCGAATGTTGCCGTAAGTATAGTTTTGAACTTTAAATCACTGTAAAAGCAATTTTTCTTTGTGTGGTAATCAAATGCGAATTTAAATTAGGTTATCACACCTTTTTTCTTATATTTGACAGGTGTATGTTTCCAACGGCCAATCGAAACTTCCGCAAAGCGTTCTTTCGTTAAACGGACGCATGCTGTGGTGGGCGAGAACGTCCGACGAAGAGTGGAACAGGAGACCAAGAGCCAGGATCGAAGACAACTCAACAAGACACCGTCAACCCCCGCTATCTGTTATAAGGAGCTCCGAATGTTGCCGTAAGTATAGTTTTGAACTTTAAATCATTGTAAAAGCAATTTTTCTTTGTGTGGTAATCAAATGCGAATTTAAATTAGGTTATCACACTTTTCTCTTATATTTGACAGGTGTATGTTTCCAACGGCCAATGGAAGCTTCGGCCAAGCGTTCTTTCGTTAAACGGACGCATGCTGGGGTGGGCGAGGACGTCGGACGAAGAGTGGAACAGGAGACCAAGAGCCAGGATCGAAGACATCTCAACAAGACACCGTCAACCTCCGCTATCTGATATAAGGAGCTCCGAATGTTGCCGTAAGTATAGTTTTGAACTTTAAATCACTGTAAAAGCAATTTTTCTTTGTGTGGTAATCAAATGTGAATTTAAATTAGGTTATCACACCTTTTTCTTATATTTAACAGGTGTATGTTTCCAACGGCCAATCGAAATTTCCGCAAAGCATTCTTTCGTTAAACCGACGCATGCTGGGGTGGGCGAGGACGTCGGACGAAGAGTGGAACAGGAGACCAAGAGCCAGGATCGAAGACATCTCAACAAGACACCGTCAACCCCCGCTATCTGATATAAGGAGCTCCGAATGTTGCCGTAAGTATAGTTTTGAACTTTAAATCACTGTAAAAGCAATTTTTCTTTGTGTGGTAATCAAATGCGAATTTAAATTAGGTTATCACACCTTTTTCTTATATTTGACAGGTGTATGTTTCCAACGGCCAATCGAAACTTCCGCAAAGCGTTCTTTCGTTAAACGGACGCATGCTGTGGTGGGCGAGAACGTCCGACGAAGAGTGGAACATGAGACCAAGAGCCAGGATCGAAGACAACTCAACAAGACACCGTCAACCCCCGCTATCTGTTATAAGGAGCTCCGAATGTTGCCGTAAGTATAGTTTTGAACTTTAAATCACTGTAAAAGCAATTTTTCTTTGTTTGGTAATCAAATGCGAATTTAAATTAGGTTATCACACTTTTCTCTTATATTTGACAGGTGTATGTTTCCAACGGCCAATCGAAGCTTCGGCCAAGCGTTCTTTCGTTAAACGGACGCATGCTGGGGTGGGCGAGGACGTCGAACGAAGAGTGGAACAGGAGACCAAGAGCCAGGATCGAAGACATCTCAACAAGACACCGTCAACCCCCGCTATCTGATATAAAGAGCACCGAATGTTGCCGTAAGTATAGTTTTGAACTTTAAATCACTGTAAAAGCAATTTTTCTTTGTGTGGTAATCAAATGCGAATTTAAATTAGGTTATCACACTTTTCTCTTATATTTGACAGGTGTATGTTTCCAACGGCCAATCGAAACTTCCGCAAAGCGTTCTTTCGTTAAACGGACGCATGCTGTGGTGGGCGAGAATGTCCGACGAAGAGTGGAACAGGAGACCAAGAACCAGGATCGAAGACAACTCAACAAGACACCGTCAACCCCCGCTATCTGTTATAAGGAGCTCCGAATGTTGCCGTAAGTATAGTTTTGAACTTTAAATCACTGTAAAAGCAATTTTTCTTTGTGTGGTAATCGAATGCGAATTTAAATTAGGTTATCACACCTTTTTTCTTATATTTGACAGGTGTATGTTTCCAACGGCCAATCGAAACTTCCGCAAAGCGTTCTTTCGTTAAACGGACGCATGCTGTGGTGGGCGAGAACGTCCGACGAAGAGTGGAACAGGAGACCAAGAGCCAGGATCGAAGACAACTCAACAAGACACCGTCAACCCCCGCTATCTGTTATAAGGAGCTCCGAATGTTGCCGTAAGTATAGTTTTGAACTTTAAATCATTGTAAAAGCAATTTTTCTTTGTGTGGTAATCAAATGCGAATTTAAATTAGGTTATCACACTTTTCTCTTATATTTGACAGGTGTATGTTTCCAACGGCCAATGGAAGCTTCGGCCAAGCGTTCTTTCGTTAAACGGACGCATGCTGGGGTGGGCGAGGACGTCGGACGAAGAGTGGAACAGGAGACCAAGAGCCAGGATCGAAGACATCTCAACAAGACACCGTCAACCTCCGCTATCTGATATAAGGAGCTCCGAATGTTGCCGTAAGTATAGTTTTGAACTTTAAATCACTGTAAAAGCAATTTTTCTTTGTGTGGTAATCAAATGTGAATTTAAATTAGGTTATCACACCTTTTTCTTATATTTAACAGGTGTATGTTTCCAACGGCCAATCGAAATTTCCGCAAAGCATTCTTTCGTTAAACCGACGCATGCTGGGGTGGGCGAGGACGTCGGACGAAGAGTGGAACAGGAGACCAAGAGCCAGGATCGAAGACATCTCAACAAGACACCGTCAACCCCCGCTATCTGATATAAGGAGCTCCGAATGTTGCCGTAAGTATAGTTTTGAACTTTAAATCACTGTAAAAGCAATTTTTCTTTGTGTGGTAATCAAATGCGAATTTAAATTAGGTTATCACACCTTTTTCTTATATTTGACAGGTGTATGTTTCCAACGGCCAATCGAAACTTCCGCAAAGCGTTCTTTCGTTAAACGGACGCATGCTGTGGTGGGCGAGAACGTCCGACGAAGAGTGGAACATGAGACCAAGAGCCAGGATCGAAGACAACTCAACAAGACACCGTCAACCCCCGCTATCTGTTATAAGGAGCTCCGAATGTTGCCGTAAGTATAGTTTTGAACTTTAAATCACTGTAAAAGCAATTTTTCTTTGTTTGGTAATCAAATGCGAATTTAAATTAGGTTATCACACTTTTCTCTTATATTTGACAGGTGTATGTTTCCAACGGCCAATCGAAGCTTCGGCCAAGCGTTCTTTCGTTAAACGGACGCATGCTGGGGTGGGCGAGGACGTCGGACGAAGAGTGGAACAGGAGACCAAGAGCCAGGATCGAAGACATCTCAACAAGACACCGTCAACCCCCGCTATCTGATATAAGGAGCACCGAATGTTGCCGTAAGTATAGTTTTGAACTTTAAATCACTGTAAAAGCAATTTTTCTTTGTGTGGTAATCAAATGCGAATTTAAATTAGGTTATCACACTTTTCTCTTATATTTGACAGGTGTATGTTTCCAACGGCCAATCGAAACTTCCGCAAAGCGTTCTTTCGTTAAACGGACGCATGCTGTGGTGGGCGAGAACGTCCGACGAAGAGTGGAACAGGAGACCAAGAGCCAGGATCGAAGACAACTCAACAAGACACCGTCAACCCCCGCTATCTGTTATAAGGAGCTCCGAATGTTGCCGTAAGTATAGTTTTGAACTTTAAATCATTGTAAAAGCAATTTTTCTTTGTGTGGTAATCAAATGCGAATTTAAATTAGGTTATCACACTTTTCTCTTATATTTGACAGGTGTATGTTTCCAACGGCCAATGGAAGCTTCGGCCAAGCGTTCTTTCGTTAAACGGACGCATGCTGGGGTGGGCGAGGACGTCGGACGAAGAGTGGAACAGGAGACCAAGAGCCAGGATCGAAGACATCTCAACAAGACACCGTCAACCTCCGTTATCTGATATAAGGAGCTCCGAATGTTGCCGTAAGTATAGTTTTGAACTTTAAATCACTGTAAAAGCAATTTTTCTTTGTGTGGTAATCAAATGTGAATTTAAATTAGGTTATCACACCTTTTTCTTATATTTAACAGGTGTATGTTTCCAACGGCCAATCGAAATTTCCGCAAAGCATTCTTTCGTTAAACGGACGCATGCTGGGGTGGGCGAGGACGTCGGACGAAGAGTGGAACAGGAGACCAAGAGCCAGGATCGAAGACATATCAACAAGACAACGTCAAACCCCGCTATTTGATATAAGGAGCTCCGAATGTTGCCGTAAGTATAGTTTTCAACTTTAAATCACTGTAAAAGCAATTTTTCTTTGTGTGATAGTCAAATGCGAATTTAAATTAGGTTTTCACACTTTTCTCTTATATCTAACAGGTTTATGTTTGCAACGGCCTATCGAAGCATCTGCAAAGCGTTCTTTCGTTAAAAAGGACGCATGGTGGGGAGACCGAGGACGTCAGACGAAATGTGGAACAGGAGACCAAGAGCCAGGATCGAAGACATCTCAACAAGATACCGTCAACCCCCACTATCTGATATAAGGAGCTCCGAATGTCGCCGTAAGTATAGTTTTGAACTTTAAATCACTGTAAAAGCAATTTTTCTTTGTGTGGTAATCAAATCCGAATTTAAATTAGGTTATCACACCTTTTTCTTATATTTGACAGGTGTATGTTTCCAACGGCCAATCGAAACTTCCGCAAAGCGTTCTTTCGTTAAACGGACGCATACTGTGGTGGGCGATTATGTCCGACGAAGAGTGGAACAGGAGACCAAGAGCCAGGATCGAAGACAACTCAACAAGACACCGTCAACCCCCGCTATCTGTTATAAGGAGCTCCGAATGTTGCCGTAAGTATAGTTTTGAACTTTAAATCACTGTAAAAGCAATTTTTCTTTATGTGGTAATCAAATGCGAATTTAAATTAGGTTATCACACCTTTTTCTTATATTTGACAGGTGTATGTTTCCAACGGCCAATCGAAACTTCCGCAAAGCGTTCTTTCGTTAAACGGACGCATGCTGTGGTGGGCGAGAACGTCCGACGAAGAGTGGAACAGGAGACCAAGAGCCAGGATCGAAGACAACTCAACAAGACACCGTCAACCCCCGCTATCTGTTATAAGGAGCTCCGAATGTTGCCGTAAGTATAGTTTTGAACTTTAAATCATTGTAAAAGCAATTTTTCTTTGTGTGGTAATCAAATGCGAATTTAAATTAGGTTATCACACTTTTCTCTTATATTTGACAGGTGTATGTTTCCAACGGCCAATGGAAGCTTCGGCCAAGCGTTCTTTCGTTAAACGGACGCATGCTGTGGTGGGCGAGAACGTCCGACGAAGAGTGGAACAGGAGACCAAGAGCCAGGATCGAAGACATCTCAACAAGACACCGTCAACCCCCGCTATCTGATATAAGGAGCTCCGAATGTTGCCGTAAGTATAGTTTTGAACTTTAAATCACTGTAAAAGCAATTTTTCTTTGTGTGGTAATCAAATCCGAATTTAAATTAGGTTATCACACCTTTTTTCTTATATTTGACAGGTGTATGTTTCCAACGGCCAATCGAAACTTCCGCAAAGCGTTCTTTCGTTAAACGGACGCATGCTGTGGTGGGCGAGAACGTCCGACGAAGAGTGGAACAGGAGACCAAGAGCCAGGATCGAAGACAACTCAACAAGACACCGTCAACCCCCGCTATCTGTTATAAGGAGCTCCGAATGTTGCCGTAAGTATAGTTTTGAACTTTAAATCATTGTAAAAGCAATTTTTCTTTGTGTGGTAATCAAATGCGAATTTAAATTAGGTTATCACACTTTTCTCTTATATTTGACAGGTGTATGTTTCCAACGGCCAATGGAAGCTTCGGCCAAGCGTTCTTTCGTTAAACGGACGCATGCTGGGGTGGGCGAGGACGTCGGACGAAGAGTGGAACAGGAGACCAAGAGCCAGGATCGAAGACATCTCAACAAGACACCGTCAACCTCCGCTATCTGATATAAGGAGCTCCGAATGTTGCCGTAAGTATAGTTTTGAACTTTAAATCACTGTAAAAGCAATTTTTCTTTGTGTGGTAATCAAATGTGAATTTAAATTAGGTTATCACACCTTTTTCTTATATTTAACAGGTGTATGTTTCCAACGTCCAATCGAAATTTCCGCAAAGCATTCTTTCGTTAAACCGACGCATGCTGGGGTGGGCGAGGACGTCGGACGAAGAGTGGAACAGGAGACCAAGAGCCAGGATCGAAGACATCTCAACAAGACACCGTCAACCCCCGCTATCTGATATAAGGAGCTCCGAATGTTGCCGTAAGTATAGTTTTGAACTTTAAATCACTGTAAAAGCAATTTTTCTTTGTGTGGTAATCAAATGCGAATTTAAATTAGGTTATCACACCTTTTTCTTATATTTGACAGGTGTATGTTTCCAACGGCCAATCGAAACTTCCGCAAAGCGTTCTTTCGTTAAACGGACGCATGCTGTGGTGGGCGAGAACGTCCGACGAAGAGTGGAACATGAGACCAAGAGCCAGGATCGAAGACAACTCAACAAGACACCGTCAACCCCCGCTATCTGTTATAAGGAGCTCCGAATGTTGCCGTAAGTATAGTTTTGAACTTTAAATCACTGTAAAAGCAATTTTTCTTTGTTTGGTAATCAAATGCGAATTTAAATTAGGTTATCACACTTTTCTCTTATATTTGACAGGTGTATGTTTCCAACGGCCAATCGAAGCTTCGGCCAAGCGTTCTTTCGTTAAACGGACGCATGCTGGGGTGGGCGAGGACGTCGGACGAAGAGTGGAACAGGAGACCAAGAGCCAGGATCGAAGACATCTCAACAAGACACCGTCAACCCCCGCTATCTGATATAAAGAGCACCGAATGTTGCCGTAAGTATAGTTTTGAACTTTAAATCACTGTAAAAGCAATTTTTCTTTGTGTGGTAATCAAATGCGAATTTAAATTAGGTTATCACACTTTTCTCTTATATTTGACAGGTGTATGTTTCCAACGGCCAATCGAAACTTCCGCAAAGCGTTCTTTCGTTAAACGGACGCATGCTGTGGTGGGCGAGAATGTCCGACGAAGAGTGGAACAGGAGACCAAGAACCAGGATCGAAGACAACTCAACAAGACACCGTCAACCCCCGCTATCTGTTATAAGGAGCTCCGAATGTTGCCGTAAGTATAGTTTTGAACTTTAAATCACTGTAAAAGCAATTTTTCTTTGTGTGGTAATCAAATGCGAATTTAAATTAGGTTATCACACCTTTTTTCTTATATTTGACAGGTGTATGTTTCCAACGGCCAATCGAAACTTCCGCAAAGCGTTCTTTCGTTAAACGGACGCATGCTGTGGTGGGCGAGAACGTCCGACGAAGAGTGGAACAGGAGACCAAGAGCCAGGATCGAAGACATCTCAACAAGACACCGTCAACCCCCGCTATCTGATATAAGGAGCACCGAATGTTGCCGTAAGTATAGTTTTGAACTTTAAATCACTGTAAAAGCAATTTTTCTTTGTGTGGTAATCAAATGCGAATTTAAATTAGGTTATCACACTTTTCTCTTATATTTGACAGGTGTATGTTTCCAACGGCCAATGGAAGCTTCGGCCAAGCGTTCTTTCGTTAAACGGACGCATGCTGGGGTGGGCGAGGACGTCGGACGAAGAGTGGAACAGGAGACCAAGAGCCAGGATCGAAGACATCTCAACAAGACACCGTCAACCCCCGCTATCTGATATAAGGAGCTCCGAATGTTGCCGTAAGTATAGTTTTGAACTTTAAATCACTGTAAAAGCAATTTTTCTTTGTGTGGTAATCAAATGTGAATTTAAATTAGGTTATCACACCTTTTTCTTATATTTAACAGGTGTATGTTTCCAACGGCCAATCGAAATTTCCGCAAAGCATTCTTTCGTTAAACCGACGCATGCTGGGGTGGGCGAGGACGTCGGACGAAGAGTGGAACAGGAGACCAAGAGCCAGGATCGAAGACATCTCAACAAGACACCGTCAACCCCCGCTATCTGATATAAGGAGCTCCGAATGTTGCCGTAAGTATAGTTTTGAACTTTAAATCACTGTAAAAGCAATTTTTCTTTGTGTGGTAATCAAATGCGAATTTAAATTAGGTTATCACACCTTTTTCTTATATTTGACAGGTGTATGTTTCCAACGGCCAATCGAAACTTCCGCAAAGCGTTCTTTCGTTAAACGGACGCATGCTGTGGTGGGCGAGAACGTCCGACGAAGAGTGGAACATGAGACCAAGAGCCAGGATCGAAGACAACTCAACAAGACACCGTCAACCCCCGCTATCTGTTATAAGGAGCTCCGAATGTTGCCGTAAGTATAGTTTTGAACTTTAAATCACTGTAAAAGCAATTTTTCTTTGTTTGGTAATCAAATGCGAATTTAAATTAGGTTATCACACTTTTCTCTTATATTTGACAGGTGTATGTTTCCAACGGCCAATCGAAGCTTCGGCCAAGCGTTCTTTCGTTAAACGGGCGCATGCTGGGGTGGGCGAGGACGTCGGACGAAGAGTGGAACAGGAGACCAAGAGCCAGGATCGAAGACATCTCAACAAGACACCGTCAACCCCCGCTATCTGATATAAGGAGCACCGAATGTTGCCGTAAGTATAGTTTTGAACTTTAAATCACTGTAAAAGCAATTTTTCTTTGTGTGGTAATCAAATGCGAATTTAAATTAGGTTATCACACTTTTCTCTTATATTTGACAGGTGTATGTTTCCAACGGCCAATCGAAACTTCCGCAAAGCGTTCTTTCGTTAAACGGACGCATGCTGTGGTGGGCGAGAATGTCCGACGAAGAGTGGAACAGGAGACCAAGAACCAGGATCGAAGACAACTCAACAAGACACCGTCAACCCCCGCTATCTGTTATAAGGAGCTCCGAATGTTGCCGTAAGTATAGTTTTGAACTTTAAATCATTGTAAAAGCAATTTTTCTTTGTGTGGTAATCAAATGCGAATTTAAATTAGGTTATCACACTTTTCTCTTATATTTGACAGGTGTATGTTTCCAACGGCCAATGGAAGCTTCGGCCAAGCGTTCTTTCGTTAAACGGACGCATGCTGGGGTGGGCGAGGACGTCGGACGAAGAGTGGAACAGGAGACCAAGAGCCAGGATCGAAGACATCTCAACAAGACACCGTCAACCTCCGCTATCTGATATAAGGAGCTCCGAATGTTGCCGTAAGTATAGTTTTGAACTTTAAATCACTGTAAAAGCAATTTTTCTTTGTGTGGTAATCAAATGTGAATTTAAATTAGGTTATCACACCTTTTTCTTATATTTAACAGGTGTATGTTTCCAACGGCCAATCGAAATTTCCGCAAAGCATTCTTTCGTTAAACGGACGCATGCTGGGGTGGGCGAGGACGTCGGACGAAGAGTGGAACAGGAGACCAAGAGCCAGGATCGAAGACATATCAACAAGACAACGTCAAACCCCGCTATTTGATATAAGGAGCTCCGAATGTTGCCGTAAGTATAGTTTTCAACTTTAAATCACTGTAAAAGCAATTTTTCTTTGTGTGATAGTCAAATGCGAATTTAAATTAGGTTTTCACACTTTTCTCTTATATCTAACAGGTTTATGTTTGCAACGGCCTATCGAAGCATCTGCAAAGCGTTCTTTCGTTAAAAAGGACGCATGGTGGGGAGACCGAGGACGTCAGACGAAATGTGGAACAGGAGACCAAGAGCCAGGATCGAAGACATCTCAACAAGATACCGTCAACCCCCACTATCTGATATAAGGAGCTCCGAATGTCGCCGTAAGTATAGTTTTGAACTTTAAATCACTGTAAAAGCAATTTTTCTTTGTGTGGTAATCAAATCCGAATTTAAATTAGGTTATCACACCTTTTTCTTATATTTGACAGGTGTATGTTTCCAACGGCCAATCGAAACTTCCGCAAAGCGTTCTTTCGTTAAACGGACGCATACTGTGGTGGGCGATTATGTCCGACGAAGAGTGGAACAGGAGACCAAGAGCCAGGATCGAAGACAACTCAACAAGACACCGTCAACCCCCGCTATCTGTTATAAGGAGCTCCGAATGTTGCCGTAAGTATAGTTTTGAACTTTAAATCACTGTAAAAGCAATTTTTCTTTATGTGGTAATCAAATGCGAATTTAAATTAGGTTATCACACCTTTTTCTTATATTTGACAGGTGTATGTTTCCAACGGCCAATCGAAACTTCCGCAAAGCGTTCTTTCGTTAAACGGACGCATGCTGTGGTGGGCGAGAACGTCCGACGAAGAGTGGAACAGGAGACCAAGAGCCAGGATCGAAGACAACTCAACAAGACACCGTCAACCCCCGCTATCTGTTATAAGGAGCTCCGAATGTTGCCGTAAGTATAGTTTTGAACTTTAAATCATTGTAAAAGCAATTTTTCTTTGTGTGGTAATCAAATGCGAATTTAAATTAGGTTATCTCACTTTTCTCTTATATTTGACAGGTGTATGTTTCCAACGGCCAATGGAAGCTTCGGCCAAGCGTTCTTTCGTTAAACGGACGCATGCTGTGGTGGGCGAGAACGTCCGACGAAGAGTGGAACAGGAGACCAAGAGCCAGGATCGAAGACATCTCAACAAGACACCGTCAACCCCCGCTATCTGATATAAGGAGCTCCGAATGTTGCCGTAAGTATAGTTTTGAACTTTAAATCACTGTAAAAGCAATTTTTCTTTGTGTGGTAATCAAATCCGAATTTAAATTAGGTTATCACACCTTTTTTCTTATATTTGACAGGTGTATGTTTCCAACGGCCAATCGAAACTTCCGCAAAGCGTTCTTTCGTTAAACGGACGCATGCTGTGGTGGGCGAGAACGTCCGACGAAGAGTGGAACAGGAGACCAAGAGCCAGGATCGAAGACAACTCAACAAGACACCGTCAACCCCCGCTATCTGTTATAAGGAGCTCCGAATGTTGCCGTAAGTATAGTTTTGAACTTTAAATCATTGTAAAAGCAATTTTTCTTTGTGTGGTAATCAAATGCGAATTTAAATTAGGTTATCACACTTTTCTCTTATATTTGACAGGTGTATGTTTCCAACGGCCAATGGAAGCTTCGGCCAAGCGTTCTTTCGTTAAACGGACGCATGCTGGGGTGGGCGAGGACGTCGGACGAAGAGTGGAACAGGAGACCAAGAGCCAGGATCGAAGACATCTCAACAAGACACCGTCAACCTCCGCTATCTGATATAAGGAGCTCCGAATGTTGCCGTAAGTATAGTTTTGAACTTTAAATCACTGTAAAAGCAATTTTTCTTTGTGTGGTAATCAAATGTGAATTTAAATTAGGTTATCACACCTTTTTCTTATATTTAACAGGTGTATGTTTCCAACGGCCAATCGAAATTTCCGCAAAGCATTCTTTCGTTAAACCGACGCATGCTGGGGTGGGCGAGGACGTCGGACGAAGAGTGGAACAGGAGACCAAGAGCCAGGATCGAAGACATCTCAACAAGACACCGTCAACCCCCGCTATCTGATATAAGGAGCTCCGAATGTTGCCGTAAGTATAGTTTTGAACTTTAAATCACTGTAAAAGCAATTTTTCTTTGTGTGGTAATCAAATGCGAATTTAAATTAGGTTATCACACCTTTTTCTTATATTTGACAGGTGTATGTTTCCAACGGCCAATCGAAACTTCCGCAAAGCGTTCTTTCGTTAAACGGACGCATGCTGTGGTGGGCGAGAACGTCCGACGAAGAGTGGAACATGAGACCAAGAGCCAGGATCGAAGACAACTCAACAAGACACCGTCAACCCCCGCTATCTGTTATAAGGAGCTCCGAATGTTGCCGTAAGTATAGTTTTGAACTTTAAATCACTGTAAAAGCAATTTTTCTTTGTTTGGTAATCAAATGCGAATTTAAATTAGGTTATCACACTTTTCTCTTATATTTGACAGGTGTATGTTTCCAACGGCCAATCGAAACTTCCGCAAAGCGTTCTTTCGTTAAACGGACGCATGCTGTGGTGGGCGAGAATGTCCGACGAAGAGTGGAACAGGAGACCAAGAACCAGGATCGAAGACAACTCAACAAGACACCGTCAACCCCCGCTATCTGTTATAAGGAGCTCCGAATGTTGCCGTAAGTATAGTTTTGAACTTTAAATCACTGTAAAAGCAATTTTTCTTTGTGTGGTAATCAAATGCGAATTTAAATTAGGTTATCACACCTTTTTTCTTATATTTGACAGGTGTATGTTTCCAACGGCCAATCGAAACTTCCGCAAAGCGTTCTTTCGTTAAACGGACGCATGCTGTGGTGGGCGAGAACGTCCGACGAAGAGTGGAACAGGAGACCAAGAGCCAGGATCGAAGACATCTCAACAAGACACCGTCAACCCCCGCTATCTGATATAAGGAGCACCGAATGTTGCCGTAAGTATAGTTTTGAACTTTAAATCACTGTAAAAGCAATTTTTCTTTGTGTGGTAATCAAATGCGAATTTAAATTAGGTTATCACACTTTTCTCTTATATTTGACAGGTGTATGTTTCCAACGGCCAATGGAAGCTTCGGCCAAGCGTTCTTTCGTTAAACGGACGCATGCTGGGGTGGGCGAGGACGTCGGACGAAGAGTGGAACAGGAGACCAAGAGCCAGGATCGAAGACATCTCAACAAGACACCGTCAACCCCCGCTATCTGATATAAGGAGCTCCGAATGTTGCCGTAAGTATAGTTTTGAACTTTAAATCACTGTAAAAGCAATTTTTCTTTGTGTGGTAATCAAATGTGAATTTAAATTAGGTTATCACACCTTTTTCTTATATTTAACAGGTGTATGTTTCCAACGGCCAATCGAAATTTCCGCAAAGCATTCTTTCGTTAAACCGACGCATGCTGGGGTGGGCGAGGACGTCGGACGAAGAGTGGAACAGGAGACCAAGAGCCAGGATCGAAGACATCTCAACAAGACACCGTCAACCCCCGCTATCTGATATAAGGAGCTCCGAATGTTGCCGTAAGTATAGTTTTGAACTTTAAATCACTGTAAAAGCAATTTTTCTTTGTGTGGTAATCAAATGCGAATTTAAATTAGGTTATCACACCTTTTTCTTATATTTGACAGGTGTATGTTTCCAACGGCCAATCGAAACTTCCGCAAAGCGTTCTTTCGTTAAACGGACGCATGCTGTGGTGGGCGAGAACGTCCGACGAAGAGTGGAACATGAGACCAAGAGCCAGGATCGAAGACAACTCAACAAGACACCGTCAACCCCCGCTATCTGTTATAAGGAGCTCCGAATGTTGCCGTAAGTATAGTTTTGAACTTTAAATCACTGTAAAAGCAATTTTTCTTTGTTTGGTAATCAAATGCGAATTTAAATTAGGTTATCACACTTTTCTCTTATATTTGACAGGTGTATGTTTCCAACGGCCAATCGAAGCTTCGGCCAAGCGTTCTTTCGTTAAACGGGCGCATGCTGGGGTGGGCGAGGACGTCGGACGAAGAGTGGAACAGGAGACCAAGAGCCAGGATCGAAGACATCTCAACAAGACACCGTCAACCCCCGCTATCTGATATAAGGAGCACCGAATGTTGCCGTAAGTATAGTTTTGAACTTTAAATCACTGTAAAAGCAATTTTTCTTTGTGTGGTAATCAAATGCGAATTTAAATTAGGTTATCACACTTTTCTCTTATATTTGACAGGTGTATGTTTCCAACGGCCAATCGAAACTTCCGCAAAGCGTTCTTTCGTTAAACGGACGCATGCTGTGGTGGGCGAGAATGTCCGACGAAGAGTGGAACAGGAGACCAAGAACCAGGATCGAAGACAACTCAACAAGACACCGTCAACCCCCGCTATCTGTTATAAGGAGCTCCGAATGTTGTCGTAAGTATAGTTTTGAACTTTACATCACTGTAAAAGCAATTTTTCTTTGTGTGGTAATCAAATGCGAATTTAAATTAGGTTATCACACCTTTTTTCTTATATTTGACAGGTGTATGTTTCCAACGGCCAATCGAAACTTCCGCAAAGCGTTCTTTCGTTAAACGGACGCATGCTGTGGTGGGCGAGAACGTCCGACGAAGAGTGGAACAGGAGACCAAGAGCCAGGATCGAAGACAACTCAACAAGACACCGTCAACCCCCGCTATCTGTTATAAGGAGCTCCGAATGTTGCCGTAAGTATAGTTTTGAACTTTAAATCATTGTAAAAGCAATTTTTCTTTGTGTGGTAATCAAATGCGAATTTAAATTAGGTTATCACACTTTTCTCTTATATTTGACAGGTGTATGTTTCCAACGGCCAATGGAAGCTTCGGCCAAGCGTTCTTTCGTTAAACGGACGCATGCTGGGGTGGGCGAGGACGTCGGACGAAGAGTGGAACAGGAGACCAAGAGCCAGGATCGAAGACATCTCAACAAGACACCGTCAACCTCCGCTATCTGATATAAGGAGCTCCGAATGTTGCCGTAAGTATAGTTTTGAACTTTAAATCACTGTAAAAGCAATTTTTCTTTGTGTGGTAATCAAATGTGAATTTAAATTAGGTTATCACACCTTTTTCTTATATTTAACAGGTGTATGTTTCCAACGGCCAATCGAAATTTCCGCAAAGCATTCTTTCGTTAAACGGACGCATGCTGGGGTGGGCGAGGACGTCGGACGAAGAGTGGAACAGGAGACCAAGAGCCAGGATCGAAGACATATCAACAAGACAACGTCAAACCCCGCTATTTGATATAAGGAGCTCCGAATGTTGCCGTAAGTATAGTTTTCAACTTTAAATCACTGTAAAAGCAATTTTTCTTTGTGTGATAGTCAAATGCGAATTTAAATTAGGTTTTCACACTTTTCTCTTATATCTAACAGGTTTATGTTTGCAACGGCCTATCGAAGCATCTGCAAAGCGTTCTTTCGTTAAAAAGGACGCATGGTGGGGAGACCGAGGACGTCAGACGAAATGTGGAACAGGAGACCAAGAGCCAGGATCGAAGACATCTCAACAAGATACCGTCAACCCCCACTATCTGATATAAGGAGCTCCGAATGTCGCCGTAAGTATAGTTTTGAACTTTAAATCACTGTAAAAGCAATTTTTCTTTGTGTGGTAATCAAATCCGAATTTAAATTAGGTTATCACACCTTTTTCTTATATTTGACAGGTGTATGTTTCCAACGGCCAATCGAAACTTCCGCAAAGCGTTCTTTCGTTAAACGGACGCATACTGTGGTGGGCGATTATGTCCGACGAAGAGTGGAACAGGAGACCAAGAGCCAGGATCGAAGACAACTCAACAAGACACCGTCAACCCCCGCTATCTGATATAAGGAGCTCCGAATGTTGCCGTAAGTATAGTTTTGAACTTTAAATCACTGTAAAAGCAATTTTTCTTTGTGTGGTAATCAAATGTGAATTTAAATTAGGTTATCACACCTTTTTCTTATATTTAACAGGTGTATGTTTCCAACGGCCAATCGAAATTTCCGCAAAGCATTCTTTCGTTAAACCGACGCATGCTGGGGTAGGCGAGGACGTCGGACGAAGAGTGGAACAGGAGACCAAGAGCCAGGATCGAAGACATCTCAACAAGACACCGTCAACCCCCGCTATCTGATATAAGGAGCTCCGAATGTTGCCGTAAGTATAGTTTTGAACTTTAAATCACTGTAAAAGCAATTTTTCTTTGTGTGGTAATCAAATGCGAATTTAAATTAGGTTATCACACCTTTTTCTTATATTTGACAGGTGTATGTTTCCAACGGCCAATCGAAACTTCCGCAAAGCGTTCTTTCGTTAAACGGACGCATGCTGTGGTGGGCGAGAACGTCCGACGAAGAGTGGAACATGAGACCAAGAGCCAGGATCGAAGACAACTCAACAAGACACCGTCAACCCCCGCTATCTGTTATAAGGAGCTCCGAATGTTGCCGTAAGTATAGTTTTGAACTTTAAATCACTGTAAAAGCAATTTTTCTTTGTTTGGTAATCAAATGCGAATTTAAATTAGGTTATCACACTTTTCTCTTATATTTGACAGGTGTATGTTTCCAACGGCCAATCGAAGCTTCGGCCAAGCGTTCTTTCGTTAAACGGGCGCATGCTGGGGTGGGCGAGGACGTCGGACGAAGAGTGGAACAGGAGACCAAGAGCCAGGATCGAAGACATCTCAACAAGACACCGTCAACCCCCGCTATCTGATATAAGGAGCACCGAATGTTGCCGTAAGTATAGTTTTGAACTTTAAATCACTGTAAAAGCAATTTTTCTTTGTGTGGTAATCAAATGCGAATTTAAATTAGGTTATCACACTTTTCTCTTATATTTGACAGGTGTATGTTTCCAACGGCCAATCGAAACTTCCGCAAAGCGTTCTTTCGTTAAACGGACGCATGCTGTGGTGGGCGAGAATGTCCGACGAAGAGTGGAACAGGAGACCAAGAACCAGGATCGAAGACAACTCAACAAGACACCGTCAACCCCCGCTATCTGTTATAAGGAGCTCCGAATGTTGCCGTAAGTATAGTTTTGAACTTTACATCACTGTAAAAGCAATTTTTCTTTGTGTGGTAATCAAATGCGAATTTAAATTAGGTTATCACACCTTTTTTCTTATATTTGACAGGTGTATGTTTCCAACGGCCAATCGAAACTTCCGCAAAGCGTTCTTTCGTTAAACGGACGCATGCTGTGGTGGGCGAGAACGTCCGACGAAGAGTGGAACAGGAGACCAAGAGCCAGGATCGAAGACAACTCAACAAGACACCGTCAACCCCCGCTATCTGTTATAAGGAGCTCCGAATGTTGCCGTAAGTATAGTTTTGAACTTTAAATCATTGTAAAAGCAATTTTTCTTTGTGTGGTAATCAAATGCGAATTTAAATTAGGTTATCACACTTTTCTCTTATATTTGACAGGTGTATGTTTCCAACGGCCAATGGAAGCTTCGGCCAAGCGTTCTTTCGTTAAACGGACGCATGCTGGGGTGGGCGAGGACGTCGGACGAAGAGTGGAACAGGAGACCAAGAGCCAGGATCGAAGACATCTCAACAAGACACCGTCAACCTCCGCTATCTGATATAAGGAGCTCCGAATGTTGCCGTAAGTATAGTTTTGAACTTTAAATCACTGTAAAAGCAATTTTTCTTTGTGTGGTAATCAAATGTGAATTTAAATTAGGTTATCACACCTTTTTCTTATATTTAACAGGTGTATGTTTCCAACGGCCAATCGAAATTTCCGCAAAGCATTCTTTCGTTAAACGGACGCATGCTGGGGTGGGCGAGGACGTCGGACGAAGAGTGGAACAGGAGACCAAGAGCCAGGATCGAAGACATATCAACAAGACAACGTCAAACCCCGCTATTTGATATAAGGAGCTCCGAATGTTGCCGTAAGTATAGTTTTCAA
This sequence comes from Metellina segmentata, assembly GCA_947359465.1. Classification (NCBI taxonomy): domain Eukaryota; kingdom Metazoa; phylum Arthropoda; class Arachnida; order Araneae; family Tetragnathidae; genus Metellina; species Metellina segmentata. The sequence continues at coordinate 11,030,321 of OX375882.1, read as the reverse complement.
CTTTAAATCACTGTAAAAGCAATTTTTCTTTGTGTGATAGTCAAATGCGAATTTAAATTAGGTTTTCACACTTTTCTCTTATATCTAACAGGTTTATGTTTGCAACGGCCTATCGAAGCATCTGCAAAGCGTTCTTTCGTTAAAAAGGACGCATGGTGGGGAGACCGAGGACGTCAGACGAAATGTGGAACAGGAGACCAAGAGCCAGGATCGAAGACATCTCAACAAGATACCGTCAACCCCCACTATCTGATATAAGGAGCTCCGAATGTCGCCGTAAGTATAGTTTTGAACTTTAAATCACTGTAAAAGCAATTTTTCTTTGTGTGGTAATCAAATCCGAATTTAAATTAGGTTATCACACCTTTTTCTTATATTTGACAGGTGTATGTTTCCAACGGCCAATCGAAACTTCCGCAAAGCGTTCTTTCGTTAAACGGACGCATACTGTGGTGGGCGATTATGTCCGACGAAGAGTGGAACAGGAGACCAAGAGCCAGGATCGAAGACAACTCAACAAGACACCGTCAACCCCCGCTATCTGTTATAAGGAGCTCCGAATGTTGCCGTAAGTATAGTTTTGAACTTTAAATCACTGTAAAAGCAATTTTTCTTTGTGTGGTAATCAAATGCGAATTTAAATTAGGTTATCACACTTTTCTCTTATATTTGACAGGTGTATGTTTCCAACGGCCAATGGAAGCTTCGGCCAAGCGTTCTTTCGTTAAACGGACGCATGCTGGGGTGGGCGAGGACGTCGGACGAAGAGTGGAACAGGAGACCAAGAGCCAGGATCGAAGACATCTCAACAAGACACCGTCAACCTCCGCTATCTGATATAAGGAGCTCCGAATGTTGCCGTAAGTATAGTTTTGAACTTTAAATCACTGTAAAAGCAATTTTTCTTTGTGTGGTAATCAAATGTGAATTTAAATTAGGTTATCACACCTTTTTCTTATATTTAACAGGTGTATGTTTCCAACGGCCAATCGAAATTTCCGCAAAGCATTCTTTCGTTAAACCGACGCATGCTGGGGTGGGCGAGGACGTCGGACGAAGAGTGGAACAGGAGACCAAGAGCCAGGATCGAAGACATCTCAACAAGACACCGTCAACCCCCGCTATCTGATATAAGGAGCTCCGAATGTTGCCGTAAGTATAGTTTTGAACTTTAAATCACTGTAAAAGCAATTTTTCTTTGTGTGGTAATCAAATGCGAATTTAAATTAGGTTATCACACCTTTTTCTTATATTTGACAGGTGTATGTTTCCAACGGCCAATCGAAACTTCCGCAAAGCGTTCTTTCGTTAAACGGACGCATGCTGTGGTGGGCGAGAACGTCCGACGAAGAGTGGAACATGAGACCAAGAGCCAGGATCGAAGACAACTCAACAAGACACCGTCAACCCCCACTATCTGTTATAAGGAGCTCCGAATGTTGCCGTAAGTATAGTTTTGAACTTTAAATCACTGTAAAAGCAATTTTTCTTTGTTTGGTAATCAAATGCGAATTTAAATTAGGTTATCACACTTTTCTCTTATATTTGACAGGTGTATGTTTCCAACGGCCAATCGAAGCTTCGGCCAAGCGTTCTTTCGTTAAACGGGCGCATGCTGGGGTGGGCGAGGACGTCGGACGAAGAGTGGAACAGGAGACCAAGAGCCAGGATCGAAGACATCTCAACAAGACACCGTCAACCCCCGCTATCTGATATAAGGAGCACCGAATGTTGCCGTAAGTATAGTTTTGAACTTTAAATCACTGTAAAAGCAATTTTTCTTTGTGTGGTAATCAAATGCGAATTTAAATTAGGTTATCACACTTTTCTCTTATATTTGACAGGTGTATGTTTCCAACGGCCAATCGAAACTTCCGCAAAGCGTTCTTTCGTTAAACGGACGCATGCTGTGGTGGGCGAGAATGTCCGACGAAGAGTGGAACAGGAGACCAAGAACCAGGATCGAAGACAACTCAACAAGACACCGTCAACCCCCGCTATCTGTTATAAGGAGCTCCGAATGTTGCCGTAAGTATAGTTTTGAACTTTAAATCACTGTAAAAGCAATTTTTCTTTGTGTGGTAATCAAATGCGAATTTAAATTAGGTTATCACACCTTTTTTCTTATATTTGACAGGTGTATGTTTCCAACGGCCAATCGAAACTTCCGCAAAGCGTTCTTTCGTTAAACGGACGCATGCTGTGGTGGGCGAGAACGTCCGACGAAGAGTGGAACAGGAGACCAAGAGCCAGGATCGAAGACAACTCAACAAGACACCGTCAACCCCCGTTATCTGTTATAAGGAGCTCCGAATGTTGCCGTAAGTATAGTTTTGAACTTTAAATCATTGTAAAAGCAATTTTTCTTTGTGTGGTAATCAAATGCGAATTTAAATTAGGTTATCACACTTTTCTCTTATATTTGACAGGTGTATGTTTCCAACGGCCAATGGAAGCTTCGGCCAAGCGTTCTTTCGTTAAACGGACGCATGCTGGGGTGGGCGAGGACGTCGGACGAAGAGTGGAACAGGAGACCAAGAGCCAGGATCGAAGACATCTCAACAAGACACCGTCAACCTCCGCTATCTGATATAAGGAGCTCCGAATGTTGCCGTAAGTATAGTTTTGAACTTTAAATCACTGTAAAAGCAATTTTTCTTTGTGTGGTAATCAAATGTGAATTTAAATTAGGTTATCACACCTTTTTCTTATATTTAACAGGTGTATGTTTCCAACGGCCAATCGAAATTTCCGCAAAGCATTCTTTCGTTAAACGGACGCATGCTGGGGTGGGCGAGGACGTCGGACGAAGAGTGGAACAGGAGACCAAGAGCCAGGATCGAAGACATATCAACAAGACAACGTCAAACCCCGCTATTTGATATAAGGAGCTCCGAATGTTGCCGTAAGTATAGTTTTCAACTTTAAATCACTGTAAAAGCAATTTTTCTTTGTGTGATAGTCAAATGCGAATTTAAATTAGGTTTTCACACTTTTCTCTTATATCTAACAGGTTTATGTTTGCAACGGCCTATCGAAGCATCTGCAAAGCGTTCTTTCGTTAAAAAGGACGCATGGTGGGGAGACCGAGGACGTCAGACGAAATGTGGAACAGGAGACCAAGAGCCAGGATCGAAGACATCTCAACAAGATAACGTCAACCCCCACTATCTGATATAAGGAGCTCCGAATGTCGCCGTAAGTATAGTTTTGAACTTTAAATCACTGTAAAAGCAATTTTTCTTTGTGTGGTAATCAAATCCGAATTTAAATTAGGTTATCACACCTTTTTCTTATATTTGACAGGTGTATGTTTCCAACGGCCAATCGAAACTTCCGCAAAGCGTTCTTTCGTTAAACGGACGCATACTGTGGTGGGCGATTATGTCCGACGAAGAGTGGAACAGGAGACCAAGAGCCAGGATCGAAGACAACTCAACAAGACACCGTCAACCCCCGCTATCTGTTATAAGGAGCTCCGAATGTTGCCGTAAGTATAGTTTTGAACTTTAAATCACTGTAAAAGCAATTTTTCTTTGTGTGGTAATCAAATGCGAATTTAAATTAGGTTATCACACCTTTTTCTTATATTTGACAGGTGTATGTTTCCAACGGCCAATCGAAACTTCCGCAAAGCGTTCTTTCGTTAAACGGACGCATGCTGTGGTGGGCGAGAACGTCCGACGAAGAGTGGAACAGGAGACCAAGAGCCAGGATCGAAGACAACTCAACAAGACACCGTCAACCCCCGCTATCTGTTATAAGGAGCTCCGAATGTTGCCGTAAGTATAGTTTTGAACTTTAAATCATTGTAAAAGCAATTTTTCTTTGTGTGGTAATCAAATGCGAATTTAAATTAGGTTATCACACTTTTCTCTTATATTTGACAGGTGTATGTTTCCAACGGCCAATGGAAGCTTCGGCCAAGCGTTCTTTCGTTAAACGGACGCATGCTGGGGTGGGCGAGGACGTCGGACGAAGAGTGGAACAGGAGACCAAGAGCCAGGATCGAAGACATCTCAACAAGACACCGTCAACCCCCGCTATCTGATATAAGGAGCTCCGAATGTTGCCGTAAGTATAGTTTTGAACTTTAAATCACTGTAAAAGCAATTTTTCTTTGTGTGGTAATCAAATCCGAATTTAAATTAGGTTATCACACCTTTTTCTTATATTTGACAGGTGTATGTTTCCAACGGCCTATCGAAACTTCCGCAAAGCATTCTTTCGTTAAACCGACGCATGCTGCGGTGGGCGAGGACGTCGGACGAAGAGTGGAACAGGAGACCAAGAGCCAGGATCGAAGACATATCAACAAGACAACGTCAAACCCCGCTATTTGATATAAGGAGCTCCGAATGTTGCCGTAAGTATAGTTTTCAACTTTAAATCACTGTAAAAGCAATTTTTCTTTGTGTGGTAATCAAATGCGAATTTAAATTAGGTTATCACACCTTTTTCTTATATTTGACAGGTGTATGTTTCCAACGGCCAATCGAAACTTCCGCAAAGCGTTCTTTCGTTAAACGGACGCATGCTGTGGTGGGCGAGAACGTCCGACGAAGAGTGGAACATGAGACCAAGAGCCAGGATCGAAGACAACTCAACAAGACACCGTCAACCCCCGCTATCTGTTATAAGGAGCTCCGAATGTTGCCGTAAGTATAGTTTTGAACTTTAAATCACTGTAAAAGCAATTTTTCTTTGTGTGGTAATCAAATGCGAATTTAAATTAGGTTATCACACTTTTCTCTTATATTTGACAGGTGTATGTTTCCAACGGCCAATGGAAGCTTCGGCCAAGCGTTCTTTCTTTAAACGGACGCATGCTGGGGTGGGCGAGGACGTCGGACGAAGAGTGGAACAGGAGACCAAGAGCCAGGATCGAAGACATCTCAACAAGACACCGTCAACCTCCGCTATCTGATATAAGGAGCTCCGAATGTTGCCGTAAGTATAGTTTTGAACTTTAAATCACTGTAAAAGCAATTTTTCTTTGTGTGGTAATCAAATGCGAATTTAAATTAGGTTATCACACTTTTCTCTTATATTTGACAGGTGTATGTTTCCAACGGCCAATCGAAACTTCCGCAAAGCGTTCTTTCGTTAAACGGACGCATGCTGTGGTGGGCGAGAATGTCCGACGAAGAGTGGAACAGGAGACCAAGAACCAGGATCGAAGACAACTCAACAAGACACCGTCAACCCCCGCTATCTGTTATAAGGAGCTCCGAATGTTGCCGTAAGTATAGTTTTGAACTTTAAATCACTGTAAAAGCAATTTTTCTTTGTGTGGTAATCAAATGCGAATTTAAATTAGGTTATCACACCTTTTTTCTTATATTTGACAGGTGTATGTTTCCAACGGCCAATCGAAACTTCCGCAAAGCGTTCTTTCGTTAAACGGACGCATGCTGTGGTGGGCGAGAACGTCCGACGAAGAGTGGAACAGGAGACCAAGAGCCAGGATCGAAGACAACTCAACAAGACACCGTCAACCCCCGCTATCTGTTATAAGGAGCTCCGAATGTTGCCGTAAGTATAGTTTTGAACTTTAAATCATTGTAAAAGCAATTTTTCTTTGTGTGGTAATCAAATGCGAATTTAAATATAGGTTATCACACTTTTCTCTTATATTTGACAGGTGTATGTTTCCAACGGCCAATGGAAGCTTCGGCCAAGCGTTCTTTCGTTAAACGGACGCATGCTGGGGTGGGCGAGGACGTCGGACGAAGAGTGGAACAGGAGACCAAGAGCCAGGATCGAAGACATCTCAACAAGACACCGTCAACCTCCGCTATCTGATATAAGGAGCTCCGAATGTTGCCGTAAGTATAGTTTTGAACTTTAAATCACTGTAAAAGCAATTTTTCTTTGTGTGGTAATCAAATGCGAATTTAAATTAGGTTATCACACTTTTCTCTTATATTTGACAGGTGTATGTTTCCAACGGCCAATCGAAACTTCCGCAAAGCGTTCTTTCGTTAAACGGACGCATGCTGTGGTGGGCGAGAATGTCCGACGAAGAGTGGAACAGGAGACCAAGAACCAGGATCGAAGACAACTCAACAAGACACCGTCAACCCCCGCTATCTGTTATAAGGAGCTCCGAATGTTGCCGTAAGTATAGTTTTGAACTTTAAATCACTGTAAAAGCAATTTTTCTTTGTGTGGTAATCAAATGCGAATTTAAATTAGGTTATCACACCTTTTTTCTTATATTTGACAGGTGTATGTTTCCAACGGCCAATCGAAACTTCCGCAAAGCGTTCTTTCGTTAAACGGACGCATGCTGTGGTGGGCGAGAACGTCCGACGAAGAGTGGAACAGGAGACCAAGAGCCAGGATCGAAGACAACTCAACAAGACACCGTCAACCCCCGCTATCTGTTATAAGGAGCTCCGAATGTTGCCGTAAGTATAGTTTTGAACTTTAAATCATTGTAAAAGCAATTTTTCTTTGTGTGGTAATCAAATGCGAATTTAAATTAGGTTATCACACTTTTCTCTTATATTTGACAGGTGTATGTTTCCAACGGCCAATGGAAGCTTCGGCCAAGCGTTCTTTCGTTAAACGGACGCATGCTGGGGTGGGCGAGGACGTCGGACGAAGAGTGGAACAGGAGACCAAGAGCCAGGATCGAAGACATCTCAACAAGACACCGTCAACCTCCGCTATCTGATATAAGGAGCTCCGAATGTTGCCGTAAGTATAGTTTTGAACTTTAAATCACTGTAAAAGCAATTTTTCTTTGTGTGGTAATCAAATGTGAATTTAAATTAGGTTATCACACCTTTTTCTTATATTTAACAGGTGTATGTTTCCAACGGCCAATCGAAATTTCCGCAAAGCATTCTTTCGTTAAACGGACGCATGCTGGGGTGGGCGAGGACGTCGGACGAAGAGTGGAACAGGAGACCAAGAGCCAGGATCGAAGACATATCAACAAGACAACGTCAAACCCCGCTATTTGATATAAGGAGCTCCGAATGTTGCCGTAAGTATAGTTTTCAACTTTAAATCACTGTAAAAGCAATTTTTCTTTGTGTGATAGTCAAATGCGAATTTAAATTAGGTTTTCACACTTTTCTCTTATATCTAACAGGTTTATGTTTGCAACGGCCTATCGAAGCATCTGCAAAGCGTTCTTTCGTTAAAAAGGACGCATGGTGGGGAGACCGAGGACGTCAGACGAAATGTGGAACAGGAGACCAAGAGCCAGGATCGAAGACATCTCAACAAGATACCGTCAACCCCCACTATCTGATATAAGGAGCTCCGAATGTCGCCGTAAGTATAGTTTTGAACTTTAAATCACTGTAAAAGCAATTTTTCTTTGTGTGGTAATCAAATCCGAATTTAAATTAGGTTATCACACCTTTTTCTTATATTTGACAGGTGTATGTTTCCAACGGCCAATCGAAACTTCCGCAAAGCGTTCTTTCGTTAAACGGACGCATGCTGTGGTGGGCGAGAACGTCCGACGAAGAGTGGAACATGAGACCAAGAGCCAGGATCGAAGACAACTCAACAAGACACCGTCAACCCCCGCTATCTGTTATAAGGAGCTCCGAATGTTGCCGTAAGTATAGTTTTGAACTTTAAATCACTGTAAAAGCAATTTTTCTTTGTTTGGTAATCAAATGCGAATTTAAATTAGGTTATCACACGTTTCTCTTATATTTGACAGGTGTATGTTTCCAACGGCCAATCGAAGCTTCGGCCAAGCGTTCTTTCGTTAAACGGACGCATGCTGGGGTGGGCGAGGACGTCGGACGAAGAGTGGAACAGGAGACCAAGAGCCAGGATCGAAGACATCTCAACAAGACACCGTCAACCCCCGCTATCTGATATAAGGAGCACCGAATGTTGCCGTAAGTATAGTTTTGAACTTTAAATCACTGTAAAAGCAATTTTTCTTTGTGTGGTAATCAAATGCGAATTTAAATTAGGTTATCACACTTTTCTCTTATATTTGACAGGTGTATGTTTCCAACGGCCAATGGAAGCTTCGGCCAAGCGTTCTTTCGTTAAACGGACGCATGCTGGCGTGGGCGAGGACGTCGGACGAAGAGTGGAACAGGAGACCAAGAGCCAGGATCGAAGACATCTCAACAAGACACCGTCAACCTCCGCTATCTGATATAAGGAGCTCCGAATGTTGCCGTAAGTATAGTTTTGAACTTTAAATCACTGTAAAAGCAATTTTTCTTTGTGTGGTAATCAAATGTGAATTTAAATTAGGTTATCACACCTTTTTCTTATATTTAACAGGTGTATGTTTCCAACGGCCAATCGAAATTTCCGCAAAGCATTCTTTCGTTAAACCGACGCATGCTGGGGTGGGCGAGGACGTCGGACGAAGAGTGGAACAGGAGACCAAGAGCCAGGATCGAAGACATCTCAACAAGACACCGTCAACCCCCGCTATCTGATATAAGGAGCTCCGAATGTTGCCGTAAGTATAGTTTTGAACTTTAAATCACTGTAAAAGCAATTTTTCTTTGTGTGGTAATCAAATGCGAATTTAAATTAGGTTATCACACCTTTTTCTTATATTTGACAGGTGTATGTTTCCAACGGCCAATCGAAACTTCCGCAAAGCGTTCTTTCGTTAAACGGACGCATGCTGTGGTGGGCGAGAACGTCCGACGAAGAGTGGAACATGAGACCAAGAGCCAGGATCGAAGACATCTCAACAAGACACCGTCAACCCCCGCTATCTGATATAAGGAGCACCGAATGTTGCCGTAAGTATAGTTTTGAACTTTAAATCACTGTAAAAGCAATTTTTCTTTGTGTGGTAATCAAATGCGAATTTAAATTAGGTTATCACACTTTTCTCTTATATTTGACAGGTGTATGTTTCCAACGGCCAATCGAAACTTCCGCAAAGCGTTCTTTCGTTAAACGGACGCATGCTGTGGTGGGCGAGAACGTCCGACGAAGAGTGGAACAGGAGACCAAGAGCCAGGATCGAAGACAACTCAACAAGACACCGTCAACCCCCGCTATCTGTTATAAGGAGCTCCGAATGTTGCCGTAAGTATAGTTTTGAACTTTAAATCATTGTAAAAGCAATTTTTCTTTGTGTGGTAATCAAATGCGAATTTAAATTAGGTTATCACACTTTTCTCTTATATTTGACAGGTGTATGTTTCCAACGGCCAATGGAAGCTTCGGCCAAGCGTTCTTTCGTTAAACGGACGCATGCTGGGGTGGGCGAGGACGTCGGACGAAGAGTGGAACAGGAGACCAAGAGCCAGGATCGAAGACATCTCAACAAGACACCGTCAACCCCCGCTATCTGATATAAGGAGCTCCGAATGTTGCCGTAAGTATAGTTTTGAACTTTAAATCACTGTAAAAGCAATTTTTCTTTGTGTGGTAATCAAATGTGAATTTAAATTAGGTTATCACACCTTTTTCTTATATTTAACAGGTGTATGTTTCCAACGGCCAATCGAAATTTCCGCAAAGCATTCTTTCGTTAAACCGACGCATGCTGGGGTGGGCGAGGACGTCGGACGAAGAGTGGAACAGGAGACCAAGAGCCAGGATCGAAGACATCTCAACAAGACACCGTCAACCCCCGCTATCTGATATAAGGAGCACCGAATGTTGCCGTAAGTATAGTTTTGAACTTTAAATCACTGTAAAAGCAATTTTTCTTTGTGTGGTAATCAAATGCGAATTTAAATTAGGTTATCACACTTTTCTCTTATATTTGACAGGTGTATGTTTCCAACGGCCAATCGAAACTTCCGCAAAGCGTTCTTTCGTTAAACGGACGCATGCTGTGGTGGGCGAGAACGTCCGACGAAGAGTGGAACAGGAGACCAAGAGCCAGGATCGAAGACAACTCAACAAGACACCGTCAACCCCCGCTATCTGTTATAAGGAGCTCCGAATGTTGCCGTAAGTATAGTTTTGAACTTTAAATCATTGTAAAAGCAATTTTTCTTTGTGTGGTAATCAAATGCGAATTTAAATTAGGTTATCACACTTTTCTCTTATATTTGACAGGTGTATGTTTCCAACGGCCAATGGAAGCTTCGGCCAAGCGTTCTTTCGTTAAACGGACGCATGCTGGGGTGGGCGAGGACGTCGGACGAAGAGTGGAACAGGAGACCAAGAGCCAGGATCGAAGACATCTCAACAAGACACCGTCAACCCCCGCTATCTGATATAAGGAGCTCCGAATGTTGCCGTAAGTATAGTTTTGAACTTTAAATCACTGTAAAAGCAATTTTTCTTTGTGTGGTAATCAAATCCGAATTTAAATTAGGTTATCACACCTTTTTCTTATATTTGACAGGTGTATGTTTCCAACGGCCAATCGAAACTTCCGCAAAGCGTTCTTTCGTTAAACGGACGCATGCTGTGGTGGGCGAGAACGTCCGACGAAGAGTGGAACAGGAGACCAAGAGCCAGGATCGAAGACAACTCAACAAGACACCGTCAACCCCCGCTATCTGTTATAAGGAGCTCCGAATGTTGCCGTAAGTATAGTTTTGAACTTTAAATCATTGTAAAAGCAATTTTTCTTTGTGTGGTAATCAAATGCGAATTTAAATTAGGTTATCACACTTTTCTCTTATATTTGACAGGTGTATGTTTCCAACGGCCAATGGAAGCTTCGGCCAAGCGTTCTTTCGTTAAACGGACGCATGCTGGGGTGGGCGAGGACGTCGGACGAAGAGTGGAACAGGAGACCAAGAGCCAGGATCGAAGACATCTCAACAAGACACCGTCAACCTCCGCTATCTGATATAAGGAGCTCCGAATGTTGCCGTAAGTATAGTTTTGAACTTTAAATCACTGTAAAAGCAATTTTTCTTTGTGTGGTAATCAAATGTGAATTTAAATTAGGTTATCACACCTTTTTCTTATATTTAACAGGTGTATGTTTCCAACGGCCAATCGAAATTTCCGCAAAGCATTCTTTCGTTAAACGGACGCATGCTGGGGTGGGCGAGGACGTCGGACGAAGAGTGGAACAGGAGACCAAGAGCCAGGATCGAAGACATATCAACAAGACAACGTCAAACCCCGCTATTTGATATAAGGAGCTCCGAATGTTGCCGTAAGTATAGTTTTCAACTTTAAATCACTGTAAAAGCAATTTTTCTTTGTGTGATAGTCAAATGCGAATTTAAATTAGGTTTTCACACTTTTCTCTTATATCTAACAGGTTTATGTTTGCAACGGCCTATCGAAGCATCTGCAAAGCGTTCTTTCGTTAAAAAGGACGCATGGTGGGGAGACCGAGGACGTCAGACGAAATGTGGAACAGGAGACCAAGAGCCAGGATCGAAGACATCTCAACAAGATACCGTCAACCCCCACTATCTGATATAAGGAGCTCCGAATGTCGCCGTAAGTATAGTTTTGAACTTTAAATCACTGTAAAAGCAATTTTTCTTTGTGTGGTAATCAAATCCGAATTTAAATTAGGTTATCACACCTTTTTCTTATATTTGACAGGTGTATGTTTCCAACGGCCAATCGAAACTTCCGCAAAGCGTTCTTTCGTTAAACGGACGCATACTGTGGTGGGCGATTATGTCCGACGAAGAGTGGAACAGGAGACCAAGAGCCAGGATCGAAGACAACTCAACAAGACACCGTCAACCCCCGCTATCTGTTATAAGGAGCTCCGAATGTTGCCGTAAGTATAGTTTTGAACTTTAAATCATTGTAAAAGCAATTTTTCTTTGTGTGGTAATCAAATGCGAATTTAAATTAGGTTATCACACTTTTCTCTTATATTTGACAGGTGTATGTTTCCAACGGCCAATGGAAGCTTCGGCCAAGCGTTCTTTCGTTAAACGGACGCATGCTGGGGTGGGCGAGGACGTCGGACGAAGAGTGGAACAGGAGACCAAGAGCCAGGATCGAAGACATCTCAACAAGACACCGTCAACCCCCGCTATCTGATATAAGGAGCTCCGAATGTTGCCGTAAGTATAGTTTTGAACTTTAAATCACTGTAAAAGCAATTTTTCTTTGTGTGGTAATCAAATCCGAATTTAAATTAGGTTATCACACCTTTTTCTTATATTTGACAGGTGTATGTTTCCAACGGCCAATCGAAACTTCCGCAAAGCATTCTTTCGTTAAACCGACGCATGCTGGGGTGGGCGAGGACGTCGGACGAAGAGTGGAACAGGAGACCAAGAGCCAGGATCGAAGACATCTCAACAAGACACCGTCAACCCCCGCTATCTGATATAAGGAGCTCCGAATGTTGCCGTAAGTATAGTTTTGAACTTTAAATCACTGTAAAAGCAATTTTTCTTTGTGTGGTAATCAAATGCGAATTTAAATTAGGTTATCACACCTTTTTCTTATATTTGACAGGTGTATGTTTCCAACGGCCAATCGAAACTTCCGCAAAGCGTTCTTTCGTTAAACGGACGCATGCTGTGGTGGGCGAGAACGTCCGACGAAGAGTGGAACATGAGACCAAGAGCCAGGATCGAAGACAACTCAACAAGACACCGTCAACCCCCGCTATCTGTTATAAGGAGCTCCGAATGTTGCCGTAAGTATAGTTTTGAACTTTAAATCACTGTAAAAGCAATTTTTCTTTGTTTGGTAATCAAATGCGAATTTAAATTAGGTTATCACACTTTTCTCTTATATTTGACAGGTGTATGTTTCCAACGGCCAATCGAAGCTTCGGCAAAGCGTTCTTTCGTTAAACGGACGCATGCTGGGGTGGGCGAGGACGTCGGACGAAGAGTGGAACAGGAGACCAAGAGCCAGGATCGAAGACATCTCAACAAGACACCGTCAACCCCCGCTATCTGATATAAGGAGCACCGAATGTTGCCGTAAGTATAGTTTTGAACTTTAAATCACTGTAAAAGCAATTTTTCTTTGTGTGGTAATCAAATGCGAATTTAAATTAGGTTATCACACTTTTCTCTTATATTTGACAGGTGTATGTTTCCAACGGCCAATGGAAGCTTCGGCCAAGCGTTCTTTCGTTAAACGGACGCATGCTGGGGTGGGCGAGGACGTCGGACGAAGAGTGGAACAGGAGACCAAGAGCCAGGATCGAAGACATCTCAACAAGACACCGTCAACCTCCACTATCTGATATAAGGAGCTCCGAATGTTGCCGTAAGTATAGTTTTGAACTTTAAATCACTGTAAAAGCAATTTTTCTTTGTGTGGTAATCAAATGCGAATTTAAATTAGGTTATCACACCTTTTTCTTATATTTGACAGGTGTATGTTTCCAACGGCCAATCGAAACTTCCGCAAAGCGTTCTTTCGTTAAACGGACGCATGCTGTGGTGGGCGAGAACGTCCGACGAAGAGTGGAACATGAGACCAAGAGCCAGGATCGAAGACAACTCAACAAGACACCGTCAACCCCCGCTATCTGTTATAAGGAGCTCCGAATGTTGCCGTAAGTATAGTTTTGAACTTTAAATCACTGTAAAAGCAATTTTTCTTTGTTTGGTAATCAAATGCGAATTTAAATTAGGTTATCACACTTTTCTCTTATATTTGACAGGTGTATGTTTCCAACGGCCAATCGAAGCTTCGGCCAAGCGTTCTTTCGTTAAACGGGCGCATGCTGGGGTGGGCGAGGACGTCGGACGAAGAGTGGGACAGGAGACCAAGAGCCAGGATCGAAGACATCTCAACAAGACACCGTCAACCCCCGCTATCTGATATAAGGAGCACCGAATGTTGCCGTAAGTATAGTTTTGAACTTTAAATCACTGTAAAAGCAATTTTTCTTTGTGTGGTAATCAAATGCGAATTTAAATTAGGTTATCACACTTTTCTCTTATATTTGACAGGTGTATGTTTCCAACGGCCAATCGAAACTTCCGCAAAGCGTTCTTTCGTTAAACGGACGCATGCTGTGGTGGGCGAGAATGTCCGACGAAGAGTGGAACAGGAGACCAAGAACCAGGATCGAAGACAATTCAACAAGACACCGTCAATCCCCGCTATCTGTTATAAGGAGCTCCGAATGTTGCCGTAAGTATAGTTTTGAACTTTAAATCACTGTAAAAGCAATTTTTCTTTGTGTGGTAATCAAATCCGAATTTAAATTAGGTTATCACACCTTTTTCTTATATTTGACAGGTGTATGTTTCCAACGGCCAATCGAAACTTCCGCAAAGCGTTCTTTCGTTAAACGGACGCATGCTGTGGTGGGCGAGAACGTCCGACGAAGAGTGGAACAGGAGACCAAGAGCCAGGATCGAAGACATCTCAACAAGACACCGTCAACCTCCGCTATCTGATATAAGGAGCTCCGAATGTTGCCGTAAGTATAGTTTTGAACTTTAAATCATTGTAAAAGCAATTTTTCTTTGTGTGGTAATCAAATGCGAATTTAAATTAGGTTATCACACTTTTCTCTTATATTTGACAGGTGTATGTTTCCAACGGCCAATGGAAGCTTCGGCCAAGCGTTCTTTCGTTAAACGGACGCATGCTGGGGTGGGCGAGGACGTCGGACGAAGAGTGGAACAGGAGACCAAGAGCCAGGATCGAAGACATCTCAACAAGACACCGTCAACCTCCGCTATCTGATATAAGGAGCTCCGAATGTTGCCGTAAATATAGTTTTGAACTTTAAATCACTGTAAAAGCAATTTTTCTTTGTGTGGTAATCAAATGTGAATTTAAATTAGGTTATCACACCTTTTTCTTATATTTAACAGGTGTATGTTTCCAACGGCCAATCGAAATTTCCGCAAAGCATTCTTTCGTTAAACGGACGCATGCTGGGGTGGGCGAGGACGTCGGACGAAGAGTGGAACAGGAGACCAAGAGCCAGGATCGAAGACATATCAACAAGACAACGTCAAACCCCGCTATTTGATATAAGGAGCTCCGAATGTTGCCGTAAGTATAGTTTTCAACTTTAAATCACTGTAAAAGCAATTTTTCTTTGTGTGATAGTCAAATGCGAATTTAAATTAGGTTTTCACACTTTTCTCTTATATCTAACAGGTTTATGTTTGCAACGGCCTATCGAAGCATCTGCAAAGCGTTCTTTCGTTAAAAAGGACGCATGGTGGGGAGACCGAGGACGTCAGACGAAATGTGGAACAGGAGACCAAGAGCCAGGATCGAAGACATCTCAACAAGATACCGTCAACCCCCACTATCTGATATAAGGAGCTCCGAATGTCGCCGTAAGTATAGTTTTGAACTTTAAATCACTGTAAAAGCAATTTTTCTTTGTGTGGTAATCAAATCCGAATTTAAATTAGGTTATCACACCTTTTTCTTATATTTGACAGGTGTATGTTTCCAACGGCCAATCGAAACTTCCGCAAAGCGTTCTTTCGTTAAACGGACGCATACTGTGGTGGGCGATTATGTCCGACGAAGAGTGGAACAGGAGACCAAGAGCCAGGATCGAAGACAACTCAACAAGACACCGTCAACCCCCGCTATCTGTTATAAGGAGCTCCGAATGTTGCCGTAAGTATAGTTTTGAACTTTAAATCACTGTAAAAGCAATTTTTCTTTGTGTGGTAATCAAATGCGAATTTAAATTAGGTTATCACACCTTTTTCTTATATTTGACAGGTGTATGTTTCCAACGGCCAATCGAAACTTCCGCAAAGCGTTCTTTCGTTAAACGGACGCATGCTGTGGTGGGCGAGAACGTCCGACGAAGAGTGGAACAGGAGACCAAGAGCCAGGATCGAAGACAACTCAACAAGACACCGTCAACCCCCGCTATCTGTTATAAGGAGCTCCGAATGTTGCCGTAAGTATAGTTTTGAACTTTAAATCATTGTAAAAGCAATTTTTCTTTGTGTGGTAATCAAATGCGAATTTAAATTAGGTTATCACACTTTTCTCTTATATTTGACAGGTGTATGTTTCCAACGGCCAATGGAAGCTTCGGCCAAGCGTTCTTTCGTTAAACGGACGCATGCTGGGGTGGGCGAGGACGTCGGACGAAGAGTGGAACAGGAGACCAAGAGCCAGGATCGAAGACATCTCAACAAGACACCGTCAACCCCCGCTATCTGATATAAGGAGCTCCGAATGTTGCCGTAAGTATAGTTTTGAACTTTAAATCACTGTAAAAGCAATTTTTCTTTGTGTGGTAATCAAATCCGAATTTAAATTAGGTTATCACACCTTTTTCTTATATTTGACAGGTGTATGTTTCCAACGGCCAATCGAAACTTCCGCAAAGCATTCTTTCGTTAAACCGACGCATGCTGGGGTGGGCGAGGACGTCGGACGAAGAGTGGAACAGGAGACCAAGAGCCAGGATCGAAGACATCTCAACAAGACACCGTCAACCCCCGCTATCTGATATAAGGAGCTCCGAATGTTGCCGTAAGTATAGTTTTGAACTTTAAATCACTGTTAAAGCAATTTTTCTTTGTGTGGTAATCAAATGCGAATTTAAATTAGGTTATCACACCTTTTTCTTATATTTGACAGGTGTATGTTTCCAACGGCCAATCGAAACTTCCGCAAAGCGTTCTTTCGTTAAACGGACGCATGCTGTGGTGGGCGAGAACGTCCGACGAAGAGTGGAACATGAGACCAAGAGCCAGGATCGAAGACAACTCAACAAGACACCGTCAACCCCCGCTATCTGTTATAAGGAGCTCCGAATGTTGCCGTAAGTATAGTTTTGAACTTTAAATCACTGTAAAAGCAATTTTTCTTTGTGTGGTAATCAAATGCGAATTTAAATTAGGTTATCACACTTTTCTCTTATATTTGACAGGTGTATGTTTCCAACGGCCAATGGAAGCTTCGGCCAAGCGTTCTTTCGTTAAACGGACGCATGCTGGGGTGGGCGAGGACGTCGGACGAAGAGTGGAACAGGAGACCAAGAGCCAGGATCGAAGACATCTCAACAAGACACCGTCAACCTCCGCTATCTGATATAAGGAGCTCCGAATGTTGCCGTAAGTATAGTTTTGAACTTTAAATCACTGTAAAAGCAATTTTTCTTTGTGTGGTAATCAAATGTGAATTTAAATTAGGTTATCACACCTTTTTCTTATATTTAACAGGTGTATGTTTCCAACGGCCAATCGAAATTTCCGCAAAGCATTCTTTCGTTAAACCGACGCATGCTGGGGTGGGCGAGGACGTCGGACGAAGAGTGGAACAGGAGACCAAGAGCCAGGATCGAAGACATCTCAACAAGACACCGTCAACCCCCGCTATCTGATATAAGGAGCTCCGAATGTTGCCGTAAGTATAGTTTTGAACTTTAAATCACTGTAAAAGCAATTTTTCTTTGTGTGGTAATCAAATGCGAATTTAAATTAGGTTATCACACCTTTTTCTTATATTTGACAGGTGTATGTTTCCAACGGCCAATCGAAACTTCCGCAAAGCGTTCTTTCGTTAAACGGACGCATGCTGTGGTGGGCGAGAACGTCCGACGAAGAGTGGAACATGAGACCAAGAGCCAGGATCGAAGACAACTCAACAAGACACCGTCAACCCCCGCTATCTGTTATAAGGAGCTCCGAATTTTGCCGTAAGTATAGTTTTGAACTTTAAATCACTGTAAAAGCAATTTTTCTTTGTTTGGTAATCAAATGCGAATTTAAATTAGGTTATCACACTTTTCTCTTATATTTGACAGGTGTATGTTTCCAACGGCCAATCGAAGCTTCGGCCAAGCGTTCTTTCGTTAAGGTGTATGTACACACTAGGAATTGCGAAAATTGACCAAGATATCGAATTTTTTTTTATTGCATCAAAATATTCTCCAATTCTTCATCTTTCAAACGATACCAAGATCTTGTAAATATTCGGAATATTTCTCAAGTTATGAGGATTTTTCTTGAGGTACTGCCACTAAAAATTCTAGTTTCGGTTTCTAAACCAGATGTAAACAAACACAATTTTCCAGAACTTCATTTGCATTTTCGCTTGAAATTATATGTTTAATTTAAAGACTATTTATTTGAAATATTTTTTATTTTATTTCTGTCGTTTGGCAACGATATTTAACTGTAACTTTATATGCTTAGCACGTTTTGTTTACTTCTACACCCGTGTTTATCACTGCTATTTTTTCTGTTGTGCGATCATTTCAAAGATCTTATTTCGAAAAAAAATGGGTTCTTCTTCAAGAAGACAGCGTTCTAAGAAGAAGACATTTTGTTCTAATCAGCATATAAAGGCCAAATCTACTGATAGTAGTGAAGCAAATTCATCTGCTTCAAAAGTCAAGCTTGGTAATATTATCTACGATGAAACAACTCGTGACTCTCGGGGAGAGTGTTTTTTTATTGAGCTTGATTGTTTGAATGAATTATTTTGCTTGTTTAACTGCCCTAACTGCTCAGATAAGACTCTGTACATACAGAGCAATATTTCAAGGAAAATGGGATGCTGTGTAGAACTGAATCTTGCATGTCAAAATTGTGACTTTGCAAGCACTCCCTATCCTACTTCCAAAAGACATGGCCAGTTCTACGAAGTGAATAGACGACTCGTATATGCCATGCGGCAGATTGGTTGTGGTCACCGAGAAGCGTCCCATTTCATGACGGTGATGAACATGCCTCCCCCACCAAACCAAGTTCCCTACAACAGGCATATGAAAGCGTTGTTGCGTGTCGTGCAGCCTCTTGCTGATAAAACCATGCGAATGGCGGCTCATCGTCTTGGCCAGCTAAAGGGTACACAAGAATGTGGGGTATCCATTGATGGGACCTGGCACAGGCGAGGTTACTCCTCGTTAAATGGAGTAGTCACAGCCATTTCCATCGACTCAGGTGAGGTACTCGACGTTGAAGTCTTGTCTAAGGAGTGCATTGGATGTCGTAAATGGATCAATAAAGACAAGTCTTCCGTACGATACCAGTCATGGAAAGCCGATCACCAGTGTTCCATCAATTATAGTGGATCATCAGCTAGCATGGAACCTATCGGCGCAGGACGGATATTCCAGCGGTCCGTTCAGACTAGAGGATTGGAGTATTTGGATTTTTACGGTGATGGGGACAGCAAGAGCTATTCTGCTGTGTGTGAGCTGGATCCATACGGCGGAAAAGAAATTTTAAAGAAGGAGTGCATCGGTCACTATCAAAAAAGACTGGGAACCGCCTTGAGAAAATTAAAAAAGACGGTGAAGGGCATTGGAGGTAAAGGCAAGCTTACAGATGCCAAAATAAACACGATGCAAAATTATTTTGGTCTTGCTTTACGCAACAATACTGCGTCAGTGGAGGCAATGTCCCGTGCAATTTGGAGTACCTTCTATCACCTGAGTGCACGGGATACTCATCCACTCCATACTAAATGCCCACAGGGACTCGATAGTTGGTGTTCATACCAACGTGCCACAGCTCGTGGAAAACAGAGTACATATCATCATAAAGGAGGATTGCCACTGGAGATACTGAAGCATATCAAGCCTATTTATTCACGGCTAACTAGTGCCGATATGCTGCAAAAGTGTCTCCATGGCAAAACCCAGAACAACAATGAATGCCTTCATTCCCTGATATGGAAGCGATGCCCAAAAACTAAATTTGCAGGTGCTGATACCTTAAAACTTTCAGTTCTTGATGCTGTTATCCATTTTAACAGTGGATATAAGCCCGAACTTGAGATCATGAGACAGATGGGCATCAGTCCTGGTCATTTCATGGTTGCCGGCATTGAAAGTAGAAATGACTTGCGCCTATCTGAAAGTTTGCGACAGTCAACACCGCTCCAGAAACAAAGAAGAAAATTGTTACGAGGCATTAAAAAAAAAAAAGAAGATAAAAAAGTGGAAAAAGAAGGTCTGACATATGCTTCAGGGGGCTTTTAGTTGTTAGTAAGTAGCTTAGCAAGCAATAAAAAGCATTACTTTTATCAATTTTGTTAACATATTATGAAAACATGTTTCCAAAACTTTAACCTCAATTTCTGAAGAATCATGTTTTTGCAGTATGATGTTTCATTCTGAACGTGATATCTCAACAATGAATTAACCTATCATAATTATTTATATACCATTATAATCTGTATAACACAGTGGATGTAGTCTCCCTCAATTAAGAGTTTTAGATAATAAATAAATTTTTAATGAATTTTTAAAAGTTAAACGTCTAGAAAAATTTTTGATTTTCTATCTATTTTTGACAAAAAAATTTATTTAAAAAAAACTATTCTCTCTAGCAACTTGGTTGAGGGAGACCACATGAAGGAAGATATTACCAATAATTTGCAACTAGAATTATCTTTCTGAACAAATTAGAATTTAAGATATCACGTTTCAAAAAACATACTAATTAGTTCATTGTATGTTAATTAGGTAATTAATAATTAGTTTAATTTGATTTTTTCACACTGAAATGATTTTAAGCACACATTAGTGACATTCTGTGAAAAAACAGGATTTTTAAAGTGAAAATTAAGAAAAAAATGTTCTAGTGTGTACGTACGCCTTAAACGGGCGCATGCTGGGGTGGGCGAGGACGTCGGACGAAGAGTGGAACAGGAGACCAAGAGCCAGGATCGAAGACATCTCAACAAGACACCGTCAACCCCCGCTATCTGATATAAGGAGCACCGAATGTTGCCGTAAGTATAGTTTTGAACTTTAAATCACTGTAAAAGCAATTTTTCTTTGTGTGGTAATCAAATGCGAATTTAAATTAGGTTATCACACTTTTCTCTTATATTTGACAGGTGTATGTTTCCAACGGCCAATCGAAACTTCCGCAAAGCGTTCTTTCGTTAAACGGACGCATGCTGTGGTGGGCGAGAATGTCCGACGAAGAGTGGAACAGGAGACCAAGAACCAGGATCGAAGACAACTCAACAAGACACCGTCAACCCCCGCTATCTGTTATAAGGAGCTCCGAATGTTGCCGTAAGTATAGTTTTGAACTTTAAATCACTGTAAAAGCAATTTTTCTTTATGTGGTAATCAAATGCGAATTTAAATTAGGTTATCACACCTTTTTTCTTATATTTGACAGGTGTATGTTTCCAACGGCCAATCGAAACTTCCGCAAAGCGTTCTTTCGTTAAACGGACGCATGCTGTGGTGGGCGAGAACGTCCGACGAAGAGTGGAACAGGAGACCAAGAGCCAGGATCGAAGACAACTCAACAAGACACCGTCAACCCCCGCTATCTGTTATAAGGAGCTCCGAATGTTGCCGTAAGTATAGTTTTGAACTTTAAATCATTGTAAAAGCAATTTTTCTTTGTGTGGTAATCAAATGCGAATTTAAATTAGGTTATCACACTTTTCTCTTATATTTGACAGGTGTATGTTTCCAACGGCCAATGGAAGCTTCGGCCAAGCGTTCTTTCGTTAAACGGACGCATGCTGGGGTGGGCGAGGACGTCGGACGAAGAGTGGAACAGGAGACCAAGAGCCAGGATCGAAGACATCTCAACAAGACACCGTCAACCTCCGCTATCTGATATAAGGAGCTCCGAATGTTGCCGTAAGTATAGTTTTGAACTTTAAATCACTGTAAAAGCAATTTTTCTTTGTGTGGTAATCAAATGTGAATTTAAATTAGGTTATCACACCTTTTTCTTATATTTAACAGGTGTATGTTTCCAACGGCCAATCGAAATTTCCGCAAAGCATTCTTTCGTTAAACGGACGCATGCTGGGGTGGGCGAGGACGTCGGACGAAGAGTGGAACAGGAGACCAAGAGCCAGGATCGAAGACATATCAACAAGACAACGTCAAACCCCGCTATTTGATATAAGGAGCTCCGAATGTTGCCGTAAGTATAGTTTTCAACTTTAAATCACTGTAAAAGCAATTTTTCTTTGTGTGATAGTCAAATGCGAATTTAAATTAGGTTTTCACACTTTTCTCTTATATCTAACAGGTTTATGTTTGCAACGGCCTATCGAAGCATCTGCAAAGCGTTCTTTCGTTAAAAAGGACGCATGGTGGGGAGACCGAGGACGTCAGACGAAATGTGGAACAGGAGACCAAGAGCCAGGATCGAAGACATCTCAACAAGATACCGTCAACCCCCACTATCTGATATAAGGAGCTCCGAATGTCGCCGTAAGTATAGTTTTGAACTTTAAATCACTGTAAAAGCAATTTTTCTTTGTGTGGTAATCAAATCCGAATTTAAATTAGGTTATCACACCTTTTTCTTATATTTGACAGGTGTATGTTTCCAACGGCCAATCGAAACTTCCGCAAAGCGTTCTTTCGTTAAACGGACGCATACTGTGGTGGGCGATTATGTCCGACGAAGAGTGGAACAGGAGACCAAGAGCCAGGATCGAAGACAACTCAACAAGACACCGTCAACCCCCGCTATCTGTTATAAGGAGCTCCGAATGTTGCCGTAAGTATAGTTTTGAACTTTAAATCACTGTAAAAGCAATTTTTCTTTGTGTGGTAATCAAATGCGAATTTAAATTAGGTTATCACACCTTTTTCTTATATTTGACAGGTGTATGTTTCCAACGGCCAATCGAAACTTCCGCAAAGCGTTCTTTCGTTAAACGGACGCATGCTGTGGTGGGCGAGAACGTCCGACGAAGAGTGGAACAGGAGACCAAGAGCCAGGATCGAAGACAACTCAACAAGACACCGTCAACCCCCGCTATCTGTTATAAGGAGCTCCGAATGTTGCCGTAAGTATAGTTTTGAACTTTAAATCATTGTAAAAGCAATTTTTCTTTGTGTGGTAATCAAATGCGAATTTAAATTAGGTTATCACACTTTTCTCTTATATTTGACAGGTGTATGTTTCCAACGGCCAATGGAAGCTTCGGCCAAGCGTTCTTTCGTTAAACGGACGCATGCTGGGGTGGGCGAGGACGTCGGACGAAGAGTGGAACAGGAGACCAAGAGCCAGGATCGAAGACATCTCAACAAGACACCGTCAACCTCCGCTATCTGATATAAGGAGCTCCGAATGTTGCCGTAAGTATAGTTTTGAACTTTAAATCACTGTAAAAGCAATTTTTCTTTGTGTGGTAATCAAATGTGAATTTAAATTAGGTTATCACACCTTTTTCTTATATTTAACAGGTGTATGTTTCCAACGGCCAATCGAAATTTCCGCAAAGCATTCTTTCGTTAAACGGACGCATGCTGGGGTGGGCGAGGACGTCGGACGAAGAGTGGAACAGGAGACCAAGAGCCAGGATCGAAGACATATCAACAAGACAACGTCAAACCCCGCTATTTGATATAAGGAGCTCCGAATGTTGCCGTAAGTATAGTTTTCAACTTTAAATCACTGTAAAAGCAATTTTTCTTTGTGTGATAGTCAAATGCGAATTTAAATTAGGTTTTCACACTTTTCTCTTATATCTAACAGGTTTATGTTTGCAACGGCCTATCGAAGCATCTGCAAAGCGTTCTTTCGTTAAAAAGGACGCATGGTGGGGAGACCGAGGACGTCAGACGAAATGTGGAACAGGAGACCAAGAGCCAGGATCGAAGACATCTCAACAAGATACCGTCAACCCCCACTATCTGATATAAGGAGCTCCGAATGTCGCCGTAAGTATAGTTTTGAACTTTAAATCACTGTAAAAGCAATTTTTCTTTGTGTGGTAATCAAATCCGAATTTAAATTAGGTTATCACACCTTTTTCTTATATTTGACAGGTGTATGTTTCCAACGGCCAATCGAAACTTCCGCAAAGCGTTCTTTCGTTAAACGGACGCATACTGTGGTGGGCGATTATGTCCGACGAAGAGTGGAACAGGAGACCAAGAGCCAGGATCGAAGACAACTCAACAAGACACCGTCAACCCCCGCTATCTGTTATAAGGAGCTCCGAATGTTGCCGTAAGTATAGTTTTGAACTTTAAATCACTGTAAAAGCAATTTTTCTTTGTGTGGTAATCAAATGCGAATTTAAATTAGGTTATCACACCTTTTTCTTATATTTGACAGGTGTATGTTTCCAACAGCCAATCGAAACTTCCGCAAAGCGTTCTTTCGTTAAACGGAAGCATGCTGTGGTGGGCGAGAACGTCCGACGAAGAGTGGAACATGAGACCAAGAGCCAGGATCGAAGACAACTCAACAAGACACCGTCAACCCCCGCTATCTGTTATAAGGAGCTCCGAATGTTGCCGTAAGTATAGTTTTGAACTTTAAATCACTGTAAAAGCAATTTTTCTTTGTTTGGTAATCAAATGCGAATTTAAATTAGGTTATCACACTTTTCTCTTATATTTGACAGGTGTATGTTTCCAACGGCCAATCGAAGCTTCGGCCAAGCGTTCTTTCGTTAAACGGACGCATGCTGGGGTGTGCGAGGACGTCGGACGAAGAGTGGAACAGGAGACCAAGAGCCAGGATCGAAGACATCTCAACAAGACACCGTCAACCCCCGCTATCTGATATAAGGAGCACCGAATGTTGCCGTAAGTATAGTTTTGAACTTTAAATCACTGTAAAAGCAATTTTTCTTTGTGTGGTAATCAAATGCGAATTTAAATTAGGTTATCACACTTTTCTCTTATATTTGACAGGTGTATGTTTCCAACGGCCAATGGAAGCTTCGGCCAAGCGTTCTTTCGTTAAACGGACGCATGCTGGGGTGGGCGAGGACGTCGGACGAAGAGTGGAACAGGAGACCAAGAGCCAGGATCGAAGACATCTCAACAAGACACCGTCAACCCCCGCTATCTGATATAAGGAGCACCGAATGTTGCCGTAAGTATAGTTTTGAACTTTAAATCACTGTAAAAGCAATTTTTCTTTGTGTGGTAATCAAATGCGAATTTAAATTAGGTTATCACACTTTTCTCTTATATTTGACAGGTGTATGTTTCCAACGGCCAATCGAAACTTCCGCAAAGCGTTCTTTCGTTAAACGGACGCATGCTGTGGTGGGCGAGAATGTCCGACGAAGAGTGGAACAGGAGACCAAGAACCAGGATCGAAGACAACTCAACAAGACACCGTCAACCCCCGCTATCTGTTATAAGGAGCTCCGAATGTTGCCGTAAGTATAGTTTTGAACTTTAAATCACTGTAAAAGCAATTTTTCTTTATGTGGTAATCAAATGCGAATTTAAATTAGGTTATCACACCTTTTTTCTTATATTTGACAGGTGTATGTTTCCAACGGCCAATCGAAACTTCCGCAAAGCGTTCTTTCGTTAAACGGACGCATGCTGTGGTGGGCGAGAACGTCCGACGAAGAGTGGAACAGGAGACCAAGAGCCAGGATCGAAGACAACTCAACAAGACACCGTCAACCCCCGCTATCTGTTATAAGGAGCTCCGAATGTTGCCGTAAGTATAGTTTTGAACTTTAAATCATTGTAAAAGCAATTTTTCTTTGTGTGGTAATCAAATGCGAATTTAAATTAGGTTATCACACTTTTCTCTTATATTTGACAGGTGTATGTTTCCAACGGCCAATGGAAGCTTCGGCCAAGCGTTCTTTCGTTAAACGGACGCATGCTGGGGTGGGCGAGGACGTCGGACGAAGAGTGGAACAGGAGACCAAGAGCCAGGATCGAAGACATCTCAACAAGACACCGTCAACCTCCGCTATCTGATATAAGGAGCTCCGAATGTTGCCGTAAGTATAGTTTTGAACTTTAAATCACTGTAAAAGCAATTTTTCTTTGTGTGGTAATCAAATGTGAATTTAAATTAGGTTATCACACCTTTTTCTTATATTTAACAGGTGTATGTTTCCAACGGCCAATCGAAATTTCCGCAAAGCATTCTTTCGTTAAACGGACGCATACTGGGGTGGGCGAGGACGTCGGACGAAGAGTGGAACAGGAGACCAAGAGCCAGGATCGAAGACATATCAACAAGACAACGTCAAACCCCGCTATTTGATATAAGGAGCTCCGAATGTTGCCGTAAGTATAGTTTTCAACTTTAAATCACTGTAAAAGCAATTTTTCTTTGTGTGCTAGTCAAATGCGAATTTAAATTAGGTTTTCACACTTTTCTCTTATATCTAACAGGTTTATGTTTGCAACGGCCTATCGAAGCATCTGCAAAGCGTTCTTTCGTTAAAAAGGACGCATGGTGGGGAGACCGAGGACGTCAGACGAAATGTGGAACAGGAGACCAAGAGCCAGGATCGAAGACATCTCAACAAGATACCGTCAACCCCCACTATCTGATATAAGGAGCTCCGAATGTCGCCGTAAGTATAGTTTTGAACTTTAAATCACTGTAAAAGCAATTTTTCTTTGTGTGGTAATCAAATCCGAATTTAAATTAGGTTATCACACCTTTTTCTTATATTTGACAGGTGTATGTTTCCAACGGCCAATCGAAACTTCCGCAAAGCGTTCTTTCGTTAAACGGACGCATACTGTGGTGGGCGATTATGTCCGACGAAGAGTGGAACAGGAGACCAAGAGCCAGGATCGAAGACAACTCAACAAGACACCGTCAACCCCCGCTATCTGTTATAAGGAGCTCCGAATGTTGCCGTAAGTATAGTTTTGAACTTTAAATCACTGTAAAAGCAATTTTTCTTTGTGTGGTAATCAAATGCGAATTTAAATTAGGTTATCACACCTTTTTCTTATATTTGACAGGTGTATGTTTCCAACGGCCAATCGAAACTTCCGCAAAGCGTTCTTTCGTTAAACGGACGCATGCTGTGGTGGGCGAGAACGTCCGACGAAGAGTGGAACATGAGACCAAGAGCCAGGATCGAAGACAACTCAACAAGACACCGTCAACCCCCGCTATCTGTTATAAGGAGCTCCGAATGTTGCCGTAAGTATAGTTTTGAACTTTAAATCACTGTAAAAGCAATTTTTCTTTGTTTGGTAATCAAATGCGAATTTAAATTAGGTTATCACACTTTTCTCTTATATTTGACAGGTGTATGTTTCCAACGGCCAATCGAAGCTTCGGCCAAGCGTTCTTTCGTTAAACGGACGCATGCTGGGGTGGGCGAGGACGTCGGACGAAGAGTGGAACAGGAGACCAAGAGCCAGGATCGAAGACATCTCAACAAGACACCGTCAACCCCCGCTATCTGATATAAGGAGCACCGAATGTTGCCGTAAGTATAGTTTTGAACTTTAAATCACTGTAAAAGCAATTTTTCTTTGTGTGGTAATCAAATGCGAATTTAAATTAGGTTATCACACTTTTCTCTTATATTTGACAGGTGTATGTTTCCAACGGCCAATGGAAGCTTCGGCCAAGCGTTCTTTCGTTAAACGGACGCATGCTGGGGTGGGCGAGGACGTCGGACGAAGAGTGGAACAGGAGACCAAGAGCCAGGATCGAAGACATCTCAACAAGACACCGTCAACCTCCGCTATCTGATATAAGGAGCTCCGAATGTTGCCGTAAGTATAGTTTTGAACTTTAAATCACTGTAAAAGCAATTTTTCTTTGTGTGGTAATCAAATAAGAATTTAAATTAGGTTATCACACCTTTTTCTTATATTTAACAGGTGTATGTTTCCAACGGCCAATCGAAATTTCCGCAAAGCATTCTTTCGTTAAACCGACGCATGCTGGGGTGGGCGAGGACGTCGGACGAAGAGTGGAACAGGAGACCAAGAGCCAGGATCGAAGACATCTCAACAAGACACCGTCAACCCCCGCTATCTGATATAAGGAGCTCCGAATGTTGCCGTAAGTATAGTTTTGAACTTTAAATCACTGTAAAAGCAATTTTTCTTTGTGTGGTAATCAAATGCGAATTTAAATTAGGTTATCACACCTTTTTCTTATATTTGACAGGTGTATGTTTCCAACGGCCAATCGAAACTTCCGCAAAGCGTTCTTTCGTTAAACGGACGCATGCTGTGGTGGGCGAGAACGTCCGACGAAGAGTGGAACATGAGACCAAGAGCCAGGATCGAAGACAACTCAACAAGACACCGTCAACCCCCGCTATCTGTTATAAGGAGCTCCGAATGTTGCCGTAAGTATAGTTTTGAACTTTAAATCACTGTAAAAGCAATTTTTCTTTGTTTGGTAATCAAATGCGAATTTAAATTAGGTTATCACACTTTTCTCTTATATTTGACAGGTGTATGTTTCCAACGGCCAATCGAAGCTTCGGCCAAGCGTTCTTTCGTTAAACGGGCGCATGCTGGGGTGGGCGAGGACGTCGGACGAAGAGTGGAACAGGAGACCAAGAGCCAGGATCGAAGACATCTCAACAAGACACCGTCAACCCCCGCTATCTGATATAAGGAGCACCGAATGTTGCCGTAAGTATAGTTTTGAACTTTAAATCACTGTAAAAGCAATTTTTCTTTGTGTGGTAATCAAATGCGAATTTAAATTAGGTTATCACACTTTTCTCTTATATTTGACAGGTGTATGTTTCCAACGGCCAATCGAAACTTCCGCAAAGCGTTCTTTCGTTAAACGGACGCATGCTGTGGTGGGCGAGAATGTCCGACGAAGAGTGGAACAGGAGACCAAGAACCAGGATCGAAGACAACTCAACAAGACACCGTCAACCCCCGCTATCTGTTATAAGGAGCTCCGAATGTTGCCGTAAGTATAGTTTTGAACTTTAAATCACTGTAAAAGCAATTTTTCTTTGTGTGGTAATCAAATGCGAATTTAAATTAGGTTATCACACCTTTTTTCTTATATTTGACAGGTGTATGTTTCCAACGGCCAATCGAAACTTCCGCAAAGCGTTCTTTCGCTAAACGGACGCATGCTGTGGTGGGCGAGAACGTCCGACGAAGAGTGGAACAGGAGACCAAGAGCCAGGATCGAAGACAACTCAACAAGACACCGTCAACCCCCGCTATCTGTTATAAGGAGCTCCGAATGTTGCCGTAAGTATAGTTTTGAACTTTAAATCATTGTAAAAGCAATTTTTCTTTGTGTGGTAATCAAATGCGAATTTAAATTAGGTTATCACACTTTTCTCTTATATTTGACAGGTGTATGTTTCCAACGGCCAATGGAAGCTTCGGCCAAGCGTTCTTTCGTTAAACGGACGCATGCTGGGGTGGGCGAGGACGTCGGACGAAGAGTGGAACAGGAGACCAAGAGCCAGGATCGAAGACATCTCAACAAGACACCGTCAACCTCCGCTATCTGATATAAGGAGCTCCGAATGTTGCCGTAAGTATAGTTTTGAACTTTAAATCACTGTAAAAGCAATTTTTCTTTGTGTGGTAATCAAATGTGAATTTAAATTAGGTTATCACACCTTTTTCTTATATTTAACAGGTGTATGTTTCCAACGGCCAATCGAAATTTCCGCAAAGCATTCTTTCGTTAAACGGACGCATGCTGGGGTGGGCGAGGACGTCGGACGAAGAGTGGAACAGGAGACCAAGAGCCAGGATCGAAGACATATCAACAAGACAACGTCAAACCCCGCTATTTGATATAAGGAGCTCCGAATGTTGCCGTAAGTATAGTTTTCAACTTTAAATCACTGTAAAAGCAATTTTTCTTTGTGTGGTAATCAAATCCGAATTTAAATTAGGTTATTACACCTTTTTCTTATATTTGACAGGTGTATGTTTCCAACGGCCAATCGAAACTTCCGCAAAGCGTTCTTTCGTTAAACGGACGCATACTGTGGTGGGCGATTATGTCCGACGAAGAGTGGAACAGGAGACCAAGAGCCAGGATCGAAGACAACTCAACAAGACACCGTCAACCCCCGCTATCTGTTATAAGGAGCTCCGAATGTTGCCGTAAGTATAGTTTTGAACTTTAAATCACTGTAAAAGCAATTTTTCTTTGTGTGGTAATCAAATGCGAATTTAAATTAGGTTATCACACCTTTTTCTTATATTTGACAGGTGTATGTTTCCAACGGCCAATCGAAACTTCCGCAAAGCGTTCTTTCGTTAAACGGACGCATGCTGTGGTGGGCGAGAACGTCCGACGAAGAGTGGAACAGGAGACCAAGAGCCAGGATCGAAGACAACTCAACAAGACACCGTCAACCCCCGCTATCTGTTATAAGGAGCTCCGAATGTTGCCGTAAGTATAGTTTTGAACTTTAAATCACTGTAAAAGCAATTTTTCTTTGTTTGGTAATCAAATGCGAATTTAAATTAGGTTATCACACTTTTCTCTTATATTTGACAGGTGTATGTTTCCAACGGCCAATCGAAGCTTCGGCCAAGCGTTCTTTCGTTAAACGGACGCATGCTGGGGTGGGCGAGGACGTCGGACGAAGAGTGGAACAGGAGACCAAGAGCCAGGATCGAAGACATCTCAACAAGACACCGTCAACCCCCGCTATCTGATATAAGGAGCACCGAATGTTGCCGTAAGTATAGTTTTGAACTTTAAATCACTGTAAAAGCAATTTTTCTTTGTGTGGTAATCAAATGCGAATTTAAATTAGGTTATCACACTTTTCTCTTATATTTGACAGGTGTATGTTTCCAACGGCCAATGGAAGCTTCGGCCAAGCGTTCTTTCGTTAAACGGACGCATGCTGGCGTGGGCGAGGACGTCGGACGAAGAGTGGAACAGGAGACCAAGAGCCAGGATCGAAGACATCTCAACAAGACACCGTCAACCTCCGCTATCTGATATAAGGAGCTCCGAATGTTGCCGTAAGTATAGTTTTGAACTTTAAATCACTGTAAAAGCAATTTTTCTTTGTGTGGTAATCAAATGTGAATTTAAATTAGGTTATCACACCTTTTTCTTATATTTAACAGGTGTATGTTTCCAACGGCCAATCGAAATTTCCGCAAAGCATTCTTTCGTTAAGGGGTCATACGACCTTTAAAACTTTCAAAAATTCATTTTTTCAGAAAAAATATATGTTATAGCACAACTCTTCCTGAACAATTTAATACCTAGTTTGTGAAAATCTTTTAATAAAAACGAAAGTTATGTCGAAAACTGTAAACCTTAGTGGGACACAAATTGTGTCCAAACGACAACAACGTTGTCCGCTTGGTCTGCACTTCTATTTCCAACAAACTATAGTTTTAGCCACACGCTTTTAAATGATTTTATGTCGGAAGAAGGAAGTATAAAGTTTACTCAACTCCACATCGATCTTTTGCTTGTGCATTATTTGTTTACACCTGCAATTCGGCGCTTGTTTTCAAAACTTTAAAGTAATTTTTACTTTAGAGCATTGTTTTGGAGAATTTTTAGTTTCGTTTTCGAACTGATTACTTTCGATTGACAAGTATTACTAGTTATTGTGTATTTATTATGGATAAAAATAACTCACGATCTGGAAAACGTGCGAAGAAACGTCGTTTTCAAGGCAATCAGCATGCCAAGAAAAGTATTTCAGATGCTTTTGTGGCCGATGGTGAAAGGAAAAGTGCATCTTTTCGAAAGCTGGACAGCACTTCAAATGAGAAATTTTCGTCTCACAGAGAATTTGAAGGTAACATAATTGTGGATAAAAAACTACTGTTTTCTTTTTTGGAATCTAAATTGTGCTGCAAATCCTGTGGTGAAAATGTTGCCCTGTCTGACAAAAGAATGTTTGGATTGTCATCCAAAATTGTGATTACATGCAAAAAATGCGGCATCTCATCTGTGAGAAATTCCCAAATGCTTGGGAAAACAAGTAATGTGCCCGAAATCAACAAGCGCATAATATATGCAATGCGCTGCATTGGTCAAGGACTTGAATCACTCAACAGCTTTTGTAGCTTGATGGACTTCTATCCTCCAGTGACACAAAATTCATACGACAAGATTTCAAGGCACATAAAAGGGGCTACTTATGAAGTTGCAGTAGCATCAATGAAGAAGGCGGCGGAAGATGAAGTGGCTTCTAATGGAAATCTACGTGATATCACCATCAGTGGGGATGGCACGTGGAAAACACGAGGGCATTCATCTTTAATCGGTGTCTGCACAGTTGTCGGAGCTGAAACTGGGAAAGTTATTGACGTGGAAATTCTTTCGAAGGCTTGTAAAGGGTGTGAACGATGGAAAGGACCAAGATGTGGAAAAGCATTTCAGATGTGGAAGAAACGTCATGCACCAAAGTGCTCAAAAAATCACGAGGGCTCTTCGGGTAAGATGGAAGTAGACGGGATCGTTAGAATTTTTCAACGGTCTGAAAACGAGAGAAACGTCCGTTACAAGAACTACATAGGGGATGGTGACTGCAAAACATTTTCTGCAGTTCTGAGCAACAAGCCCTATGGCCAAGAACTGCAGGTATCGAAGATCGAGTGCATAGGCCACATTCAGAAGCGAATGGGTACTCGGCTTCGTAAGTTGAAGCAAGAGTTCCGCGGTAAGAAACTTTCTGACGACAAAAGTATTTCTGGCAAAGGTCGTCTAACAGATGCACTGATAAATAGTATCACTGTTTACTATGGGAATGCCATTCGGGGAAACGCCAGTTCTCTTCTTGACATGCGGAGGGCAATATGGGCCGTCTACTTCCACATCCGCTCTTCTGATGCAGAGCCGTTGCATCACTTTTGTCCGACAGGCAAAGAATCATGGTGCAAATATCAACGTGCAGTGTTTTTGAATGCAAGTCGTACATTCTGCCACAAGCCCCCTCCACCTGCTGCTGTAATGGATGTGATTAAGCCCATATTCAACTCATTGAGCCATCCTACTTTGTTGAATAGATGTTTAGGTGCATACACGCAAAACGCAAACGAGTCGTTGAATGCACTGATTTGGTCCGTTTGCCCCAAAACATCTGGCTCTGGCAAAATAATTGCTGAAATAGCAGCTTATGATGCTGTTGCCATATTCAACAAAGGGCGAAAATGCAGATTGTCTATCATGAGGAAGATGGGAATCCATCCAGGCATCAATTCGATCAAAGGACAGCTTCGTTCAGATGTCGCGAGAGTGAAAACCGCTGAACAACGGCTCTTGAAAACCACTCTTGATGCCCGAAGAGCTAAACGAAGAGCTATATTAGCTTCTCAAAAGAAGGATAAGCAATCAGAAGGAATTGTATATGCACCTGGTGCTTTCTGAGAAGGAAATAATTTAATCACCATGCTTATAAGGTAAGTTTTCACTTTAAAGTGATTTTTCTCAAAACCTCTTTTTTGGAACTTGCGCGTAAGATTCTGAAAGAACCGTTCAATCTTTTTACATGAAATTTTCACAGAATATGTAGATTGTATGTATCTTTACATTGTAGCTCAATTTGATTTTGATTTTTATCATCTTAAATTTTTTGTTAGCTAACAACTGTGGGAAAAAGTGTTGTATTTTTGCACTATACAGTTATGTCATGAAACAAAAATATAGGACCTAATTTTATTATCTTTTTTGAGGTACAATATGTAGTCCAGGCATTTTTGAGCATTTTATGCACAAAAATTTTGTAATAATCTTTAAAATTAATTTTGTAAACCTGCGCGCAAGGTCTCGCTACATATTTCAAAGCACGAAAACTAGTAAAAAGGGCCATCACACAAAAAATTTGCTTTAAACTTGTATTAATTGAGAAAAATACTGCATAAAGTCTAAAATGTGCTTTGTCTTACTAAATAAACAGTTTGTAAATATCTTAATTAGTTCTTGAGATAAAAAATACTGAACATTTTGTAAATATTGAATATTTTTGAGATCTAATAGTCGTATGACCCCTTAAACCGACGCATGCTGGGGTGGGCGAGGACGTCGGACGAAGAGTGGAACAGGAGACCAAGAGCCAGGATCGAAGACATCTCAACAAGACACCGTCAACCCCCGCTATCTGATATAAGGAGCTCCGAATGTTGCCGTAAGTATAGTTTTGAACTTTAAATCACTGTAAAAGCAATTTTTCTTTGTGTGGTAATCAAATGCGAATTTAAATTAGGTTATCACACCTTTTTCTTATATTTGACAGGTGTATGTTTCCAACGGCCAATCGAAACTTCCGCAAAGCGTTCTTTCGTTAAACGGACGCATGCTGTGGTGGGCGAGAACGTCCGACGAAGAGTGGAACATGAGACCAAGAGCCAGGATCGAAGACAACTCAACAAGACACCGTCAACCCCCGCTATCTGTTATAAGGAGCTCCGAATGTTGCCGTAAGTATAGTTTTGAACTTTAAATCACTGTAAAAGCAATTTTTCTTTGTTTGGTAATCAAATGCGAATTTAAATTAGGTTATCACACTTTTCTCTTATATTTGACAGGTGTATGTTTCCAACGGCCAATCGAAGCTTCGGCCAAGCGTTCTTTCGTTAAACGGGCGCATGCTGGGGTGGGCGAGGACGTCGGACGAAGAGTGGAACAGGAGACCAAGAGCCAGGATCGAAGACATCTCAACAAGACACCGTCAACCCCCGCTATCTGATATAAGGAGCACCGAATGTTGCCGTAAGTATAGTTTTGAACTTTAAATCACTGTAAAAGCAATTTTTCTTTGTGTGGTAATCAAATGCGAATTTAAATTAGGTTATCACACTTTTCTCTTATATTTGACAGGTGTATGTTTCCAACGGCCAATCGAAACTTCCGCAAAGCGTTCTTTCGTTAAACGGACGCATGCTGTGGTGGGCGAGAATGTCCGACGAAGAGTGGAACAGGAGACCAAGAACCAGGATCGAAGACAACTCAACAAGACACCGTCAACCCCCGCTATCTGTTATAAGGAGCTCCGAATGTTGCCGTAAGTATAGTTTTGAACTTTAAATCACTGTAAAAGCAATTTTTCTTTGTGTGGTAATCAAATGCGAATTTAAATTAGGTTATCACACCTTTTTTCTTATATTTGACAGGTGTATGTTTCCAACGGCCAATCGAAACTTCCGCAAAGCGTTCTTTCGTTAAACGGACGCATGCTGTGGTGGGCGAGAACGTCCGACGAAGAGTGGAACAGGAGACCAAGAGCCAGGATCGAAGACAACTCAACAAGACACCGTCAACCCCCGCTATCTGTTATAAGGAGCTCCGAATATTGCCGTAAGTATAGTTTTGAACTTTAAATCATTGTAAAAGCAATTTTTCTTTGTGTGGTAATCAAATGCGAATTTAAATTAGGTTTTAACACTTTTCTCTTATATTTGACAGGTGTATGTTTCCAACGGCCAATGGAAGCTTCGGCCAAGCGTTCTTTCGTTAAACGGACGCATGCTGGGGTGGGCGAGGACGTCGGACGAAGAGTGGAACAGGAGACCAAGAGCCAGGATCGAAGACATCTCAACAAGACACCGTCAACCTCCGCTATCTGATATAAGGAGCTCCGAATGTTGCCGTAAGTATAGTTTTGAACTTTAAATCACTGTAAAAGCAATTTTTCTTTGTGTGGTAATCAAATGTGAATTTAAATTAGGTTATCACACCTTTTTCTTATATTTAACAGGTGTATGTTTCCAACGGCCAATCGAAGCATCTGCAAAGCGTTCTTTCGTTAAAAAGGACGCATGGTGGGGAGACCGAGGACGTCAGACGAAATGTGGAACAGGAGACCAAGAGCCAGGATCGAAGACATCTCAACAAGATACCGTCAACCCCCACTATCTGATATAAGGAGCTCCGAATGTCGCCGTAAGTATAGTTTTGAACTTTAAATCACTGTAAAAGCAATTTTTCTTTGTGTGGTAATCAAATCCGAATTTAAATTAGGTTATTACACCTTTTTCTTATATTTGACAGGTGTATGTTTCCAACGGCCAATCGAAACTTCCGCAAAGCGTTCTTTCGTTAAACGGACGCATACTGTGGTGGGCGATTATGTCCGACGAAGAGTGGAACAGGAGACCAAGAGCCAGGATCGAAGACAACTCAACAAGACACCGTCAACCCCCGCTATCTGTTATAAGGAGCTCCGAATGTTGCCGTAAGTATAGTTTTGAACTTTAAATCACTGTAAAAGCAATTTTTCTTTGTGTGGTAATCAAATGCGAATTTAAATTAGGTTATCACACCTTTTTCTTATATTTGACAGGTGTATGTTTCCAACGGCCAATCGAAACTTCCGCAAAGCGTTCTTTCGTTAAACGGACGCATGCTGTGGTGGGCGAGAACGTCCGACGAAGAGTGGAACAGGAGACCAAGAGCCAGGATCGAAGACAACTCAACAAGACACCGTCAACCCCCGCTATCTGTTATAAGGAGCTCCGAATGTTGCCGTAAGTATAGTTTTGAACTTTAAATCATTGTAAAAGCAATTTTTCTTTGTGTGGTAATCAAATGCGAATTTAAATTAGGTTATCACACTTTTCTCTTATATTTGACAGGTGTATGTTTCCAACGGCCAATGGAAGCTTCGGCCAAGCATTCTTTCGTTAAACGGACGCATGCTGGGGTG
The DNA here is from genome assembly GCA_947359465.1 of Metellina segmentata. Lineage (NCBI taxonomy): Eukaryota > Metazoa > Arthropoda > Arachnida > Araneae > Tetragnathidae > Metellina > Metellina segmentata. Next base: position 10,994,183 of record OX375882.1, on the reverse strand, counting down.
GGCGAGGACGTCGGACGAAGAGTGGAACAGGAGACCAAGAGCCAGGATCGAAGACATCTCAACAAGACACCGTCAACCCCCGCTATCTGATATAAGGAGCTCCGAATGTTGCCGTAAGTATAGTTTTGAACTTTAAATCACTGTAAAAGCAATTTTTCTTTGTGTGGTAATCAAATCCGAATTTAAATTAGGTTATCACACCTTTTTCTTATATTTGACAGGTGTATGTTTCCAACGGCCAATCGAAACTTCCGCAAAGCATTCTTTCGTTAAACCGACGCATGCTGGGGTGGGCGAGGACGTCGGACGAAGAGTGGAACAGGAGACCAAGAGCCAGGATCGAAGACATCTCAACAAGACACCGTCAACCCCCGCTATCTGTTATAAGGAGCTCCGAATGTTGCCGTAAGTATAGTTTTGAACTTTAAATCACTGTAAAAGCAATTTTTCTTTGTTTGGTAATCAAATGCGAATTTAAATTAGGTTATCACACTTTTCTCTTATATTTGACAGGTGTATGTTTCCAACGGCCAATCGAAGCTTCGGCCAAGCGTTCTTTCGTTAAACGGACGCATGCTGGGGTGGGCGAGGACGTCGGACGAAGAGTGGAACAGGAGACCAAGAGCCAGGATCGAAGACATCTCAACAAGACACCGTCAACCCCCGCTATCTGATATAAGGAGCACCGAATGTTGCCGTAAGTATAGTTTTGAACTTTAAATCACTGTAAAAGCAATTTTTCTTTGTGTGGTAATCAAATGCGAATTTAAATTAGGTTATCACACTTTTCTCTTATATTTGACAGGTGTATGTTTCCAACGGCCAATGGAAGCTTCGGCCAAGCGTTCTTTCGTTAAACGGACGCATGCTGGGGTGGGCGAGGACGTCGGACGAAGAGTGGAACAGGAGACCAAGAGCCAGGATCGAAGACATCTCAACAAGACACCGTCAACCTCCGCTATCTGATATAAGGAGCTCCGAATGTTGCCGTAAGTATAGTTTTGAACTTTAAATCACTGTAAAAGCAATTTTTCTTTGTGTGGTAATCAAATGCGAATTTAAATTAGGTTATCACACCTTTTTCTTATATTTGACAGGTGTATGTTTCCAACGGCCAATCGAAACTTCCGCAAAGCGTTCTTTCGTTAAACGGACGCATGCTGTGGTGGGCGAGAACGTCCGACGAAGAGTGGAACATGAGACCAAGAGCCAGGATCGAAGACAACTCAACAAGACACCGTCAACCCCCGCTATCTGTTATAAGGAGCTCCGAATGTTGCCGTAAGTATAGTTTTGAACTTTAAATCACTGTAAAAGCAATTTTTCTTTGTTTGGTAATCAAATGCGAATTTAAATTAGGTTATCACACTTTTCTCTTATATTTGACAGGTGTATGTTTCCAACGGCCAATCGAAGCTTCGGCCAAGCGTTCTTTCGTTAAACGGGCGCATGCTGGGGTGGGCGAGGACGTCGGACGAAGAGTGGAACAGGAGACCAAGAGCCAGGATCGAAGACATCTCAACAAGACACCGTCAACCCCCGCTATCTGATATAAGGAGCACCGAATGTTGCCGTAAGTATAGTTTTGAACTTTAAATCACTGTAAAAGCAATTTTTCTTTGTGTGGTAATCAAATGCGAATTTAAATTAGGTTATCACACTTTTCTCTTATATTTGACAGGTGTATGTTTCCAACGGCCAATCGAAACTTCCGCAAAGCGTTCTTTCGTTAAACGGACGCATGCTGTGGTGGGCGAGAATGTCCGACGAAGAGTGGAACAGGAGACCAAGAACCAGGATCGAAGACAACTCAACAAGACACCGTCAATCCCCGCTATCTGTTATAAGGAGCTCCGAATGTTGCCGTAAGTATAGTTTTGAACTTTAAATCACTGTAAAAGCAATTTTTCTTTGTGTGGTAATCAAATGCGAATTTAAATTAGGTTATCACACCTTTTTTCTTATATTTGACAGGTGTATGTTTCCAACGGCCAATCGAAACTTCCGCAAAGCGTTCTTTCGTTAAACGGACGCATGCTGTGGTGGGCGAGAACGTCCGACGAAGAGTGGAACAGGAGACCAAGAGCCAGGATCGAAGACAACTCAACAAGACACCGTCAACCCCCGCTATCTGTTATAAGGAGCTCCGAATGTTGCCGTAAGTATAGTTTTGAACTTTAAATCATTGTAAAAGCAATTTTTCTTTGTGTGGTAATCAAATGCGAATTTAAATTAGGTTATCACACTTTTCTCTTATATTTGACAGGTGTATGTTTCCAACGGCCAATGGAAGCTTCGGCCAAGCGTTCTTTCGTTAAACGGACGCATGCTGGGGTGGGCGAGGACGTCGGACGAAGAGTGGAACAGGAGACCAAGAGCCAGGATCGAAGACATCTCAACAAGACACCGTCAACCTCCGCTATCTGATATAAGGAGCTCCGAATGTTGCCGTAAGTATAGTTTTGAACTTTAAATCACTGTAAAAGCAATTTTTCTTTGTGTGGTAATCAAATGTGAATTTAAATTAGGTTATCACACCTTTTTCTTATATTTAACAGGTGTATGTTTCCAACGGCCAATCGAAATTTCCGCAAAGCATTCTTTCGTTAAACGGACGCATGCTGGGGTGGGCGAGGACGTCGGACGAAGAGTGGAACAGGAGACCAAGAGCCAGGATCGAAGACATATCAACAAGACAACGTCAAACCCCGCTATTTGATATAAGGAGCTCCGAATGTTGCCGTAAGTATAGTTTTCAACTTTAAATCACTGTAAAAGCAATTTTTCTTTGTGTGATAGTCAAATGCGAATTTAAATTAGGTTTTCACACTTTTCTCTTATATCTAACAGGTTTATGTTTGCAACGGCCTATCGAAGCATCTGCAAAGCGTTCTTTCGTTAAAAAGGACGCATGGTGGGGAGACCGAGGACGTCAGACGAAATGTGGAACAGGAGACCAAGAGCCAGGATCGAAGACATCTCAACAAGATACCGTCAACCCCCACTATCTGATATAAGGAGCTCCGAATGTCGCCGTAAGTATAGTTTTGAACTTTAAATCACTGTAAAAGCAATTTTTCTTTGTGTGGTAATCAAATCCGAATTTAAATTAGGTTATCACACCTTTTTCTTATATTTGACAGGTGTATGTTTCCAACGGCCAATCGAAACTTCCGCAAAGCGTTCTTTCGTTAAACGGACGCATACTGTGGTGGGCGATTATGTCCGACGAAGAGTGGAACAGGAGACCAAGAGCCAGGATCGAAGACAACTCAACAAGACACCGTCAACCCCCGCTATCTGTTATAAGGAGCTCCGAATGTTGCCGTAAGTATAGTTTTGAACTTTAAATCACTGTAAAAGCAATTTTTCTTTGTGTGGTAATCAAATGCGAATTTAAATTAGGTTATCACACCTTTTTCTTATATTTGACAGGTGTATGTTTCCAACGGCCAATCGAAACTTCCGCAAAGCGTTCTTTCGTTAAACGGACGCATGCTGTGGTGGGCGAGAACGTCCGACGAAGAGTGGAACAGGAGACCAAGAGCCAGGATCGAAGACAACTCAACAAGACACCGTCAACCCCCGCTATCTGTTATAAGGAGCTCCGAATGTTGCCGTAAGTATAGTTTTGAACTTTAAATCATTGTAAAAGCAATTTTTCTTTGTGTGGTAATCAAATGCGAATTTAAATTAGGTTATCACACTTTTCTCTTATATTTGACAGGTGTATGTTTCCAACGGCCAATGGAAGCTTCGGCCAAGCGTTCTTTCGTTAAACGGACGCATGCTGGGGTGGGCGAGGACGTCGGACGAAGAGTGGAACAGGAGACCAAGAGCCAGGATCGAAGACATCTCAACAAGACACCGTCAACCCCCGCTATCTGATATAAGGAGCTCCGAATGTTGCCGTAAGTATAGTTTTGAACTTTAAATCACTGTAAAAGCAATTTTTCTTTGTGTGGTAATCAAATCCGAATTTAAATTAGGTTATCACACCTTTTTCTTATATTTGACAGGTGTATGTTTCCAACGGCCAATCGAAACTTCCGCAAAGCATTCTTTCGTTAAACCGACGCATGCTGGGGTGGGCGAGGACGTCGGACGAAGAGTGGAACAGGAGACCAAGAGCCAGGATCGAAGACATCTCAACAAGACACAGTCAACCCCCGCTATCTGATATAAGGAGCTCCGAATGTTGCCGTAAGTATAGTTTTGAACTTTAAATCACTGTAAAAGCAATTTTTCTTTGTGTGGTAATCAAATGCGAATTTAAATTAGGTTATCACACCTTTTTCTTATATTTGACAGGTGTATGTTTCCAACGGCCAATCGAAACTTCCGCAAAGCGTTCTTTCGTTAAACGGACGCATGCTGTGGTGGGCGAGAACGTCCGACGAAGAGTGGAACATGAGACCAAGAGCCAGGATCGAAGACAACTCAACAAGACACCGTCAACCCCCGCTATCTGTTATAAGGAGCACCGAATGTTGCCGTAAGTATAGTTTTGAACTTTAAATCACTGTAAAAGCAATTTTTCTTTGTTTGGTAATCAAATGCGAATTTAAATTAGGTTATCACACTTTTCTCTTATATTAGACAGGTGTATGTTTCCAACGGCCAATCGAAGCTTCGGCCAAGCGTTCTTTCGTTAAACGGACGCATGCTGGGGTGGGCGAGGACGTCGGACGAAGAGTGGAACAGGAGACCAAGAGCCAGGATCGAAGACATCTCAACAAGACACCGTCAACCCCCGCTATCTGATATAAGGAGCACCGAATGTTGCCGTAAGTATAGTTTTGAACTTTAAATCACTGTAAAAGCAATTTTTCTTTGTGTGGTAATCAAATGCGAATTTAAATTAGGTTATCACACTTTTCTCTTATATTTGACAGGTGTATGTTTCCAACGGCCAATGGAAGCTTCGGCCAAGCGTTCTTTCGTTAAACGGACGCATGCTGGGGTGGGCGAGGACGTCGGACGAAGAGTGGAACAGGAGACCAAGAGCCAGGATCGAAGACATCTCAACAAGACACCGTCAACCTCCGCTATCTGATATAAGGAGCTCCGAATGTTGCCGTAAGTATAGTTTTGAACTTTAAATCACTGTAAAAGCAATTTTTCTTTGTGTGGTAATCAAATGTGAATTTAAATTAGGTTATCACACCTTTTTCTTATATTTAACAGGTGTATGTTTCCAACGGCCAATCGAAATTTCCGCAAAGCATTCTTTCGTTAAACCGACGCATGCTGGGGTGGGCGAGGACGTCGGACGAAGAGTGGAACAGGAGACCAAGAGCCAGGATCGAAGACATCTCAACAAGACACCGTCAACCCCCGCTATCTGATATAAGGAGCTCCGAATGTTGCCGTAAGTATAGTTTTGAACTTTAAATCACTGTAAAAGCAATTTTTCTTTGTGTGGTAATCAAATGCGAATTTAAATTAGGTTATCACACTTTTCTCTTATATTTGACAGGTGTATGTTTCCAACGGCCAATCGAAACTTCCGCAAAGCGTTCTTTCGTTAAACGGACGCATGCTGTGGTGGGCGAGAATGTCCGACGAAGAGTGGAACAGGAGACCAAGAACCAGGATCGAAGACAACTCAACAAGACACCGTCAACCCCCGCTATCTGTTATAAGGAGCTCCGAATGTTGCCGTAAGTATAGTTTTGAACTTTAAATCACTGTAAAAGCAATTTTTCTTTATGTGGTAATCAAATGCGAATTTAAATTAGGTTATCACACCTTTTTTCTTATATTTGACAGGTGTATGTTTCCAACGGCCAATCGAAACTTCCGCAAAGCGTTCTTTCGTTAAACGGACGCATGCTGTGGTGGGCGAGAACGTCCGACGAAGAGTGGAACAGGAGACCAAGAGCCAGGATCGAAGACAACTCAACAAGACACCGTCAACCCCCGCTATCTGTTATAAGGAGCTCCGAATGTTGCCGTAAGTATAGTTTTGAACTTTAAATCATTGTAAAAGCAATTTTTCTTTGTGTGGTAATCAAATGCGAATTTAAATTAGGTTATCATACCTTTTTCTTATATTTGACAGGTGTATGTTTCCAACGGCCAATCGAAACTTCCGCAAAGCGTTCTTTCGTTAAACGGACGCATACTGTGGTGGGCGATTATGTCCGACGAAGAGTGGAACAGGAGACCAAGAGCCAGGATCGAAGACAACTCAACAAGACACCGTCAACCCCCGCTATCTGTTATAAGGAGCTCCGAATGTTGCCGTAAGTATAGTTTTGAACTTTAAATCACTGTAAAAGCAATTTTTCTTTGTGTGGTAATCAAATGCGAATTTAAATTAGGTTATCACACCTTTTTCTTATATTTGACAGGTGTATGTTTCCAACGGCCAATCGAAACTTCCGCAAAGCGTTCTTTCGTTAAACGGACGCATGCTGTGGTGGGCGAGAACGTCCGACGAAGAGTGGAACATGAGACCAAGAGCCAGGATCGAAGACAACTCAACAAGACACCGTCAACCCCCGCTATCTGTTATAAGGAGCTCCGAATGTTGCCGTAAGTATAGTTTTGAACTTTAAATCACTGTAAAAGCAATTTTTCTTTGTTTGGTAATCAAATGCGAATTTAAATTAGGTTATCACACTTTTCTCTTATATTTGACAGGTGTATGTTTCCAACGGCCAATCGAAGCTTCGGCCAAGCGTTCTTTCGTTAAACGGACGCATGCTGGGGTGGGCGAGGACGTCGGACGAAGAGTGGAACAGGAGACCAAGAGCCAGGATCGAAGACATCTCAACAAGACACCGTCAACCTCCGCTATCTGATATAAGGAGCTCCGAATGTTGCCGTAAGTATAGTTTTGAACTTTAAATCACTGTAAAAGCAATTTTTCTTTGTGTGGTAATCAAATGTGAATTTAAATTAGGTTATCACACCTTTTTCTTATATTTAACAGGTGTATGTTTCCAACGGCCAATCGAAATTTCCGCAAAGCATTCTTTCGTTAAACCGACGCATGCTGGGGTGGGCGAGGACGTCGGACGAAGAGTGGAACAGGAGACCAAGAGCCAGGATCGAAGACATCTCAACAAGACACCGTCAACCCCCGCTATCTGATATAAGGAGCTCCGAATGTTGCCGTAAGTATAGTTTTGAACTTTAAATCACTGTAAAAGCAATTTTTCTTTGTGTGGTAATCAAATGCGAATTTAAATTAGGTTATCACACCTTTTTCTTATATTTGACAGGTGTATGTTTCCAACGGCCAATCGAAACTTCCGCAAAGCGTTCTTTCGTTAAACGGACGCATGCTGTGGTGGGCGAGAACGTCCGACGAAGAGTGGAACATGAGACCAAGAGCCAGGATCGAAGACAACTCAACAAGACACCGTCAACCCCCGCTATCTGTTATAAGGAGCTCCGAATGTTGCCGTAAGTATAGTTTTGAACTTTAAATCACTGTAAAAGCAATTTTTCTTTGTTTGGTAATCAAATGCGAATTTAAATTAGGTTATCACACTTTTCTCTTATATTTGACAGGTGTATGTTTCCAACGGCCAATCGAAGCTTCGGCCAAGCGTTCTTTCGTTAAACGGGCGCATGCTGGGGTGGGCGAGGACGTCGGACGAAGAGTGGAACAGGAGACCAAGAACCAGGATCGAAGACAACTCAACAAGACACCGTCAACCCCCGCTATCTGTTATAAGGAGCTCCGAATGTTGCCGTAAGTATAGTTTTGAACTTTAAATCACTGTAAAAGCAATTTTTCTTTGTGTGGTAATCAAATGCGAATTTAAATTAGGTTATCACACCTTTTTTCTTATATTTGACAGGTGTATGTTTCCAACGGCCAATCGAAACTTCCGCAAAGCGTTCTTTCGTTAAACGGACGCATGCTGTGGTGGGCGAGAACGTCCGACGAAGAGTGGAACAGGAGACCAAGAGCCAGGATCGAAGACAACTCAACAAGACACCGTCAACCCCCGCTATCTGTTATAAGGAGCTCCGAATGTTGCCGTAAGTATAGTTTTGAACTTTAAATCATTGTAAAAGCAATTTTTCTTTGTGTGGTAATCAAATGCGAATTTAAATTAGGTTATCACACTTTTCTCTTATATTTGACAGGTGTATGTTTCCAACGGCCAATGGAAGCTTCGGCCAAGCGTTCTTTCGTTAAACGGACGCATGCTGGGGTGGGCGAGGACGTCGGACGAAGAGTGGAACAGGAGACCAAGAGCCAGGATCGAAGACATCTCAACAAGACACCGTCAACCTCCGCTATCTGATATAAGGAGCTCCGAATGTTGCCGTAAGTATAGTTTTGAACTTTAAATCACTGTAAAAGCAATTTTTCTTTGTGTGGTAATCAAATGTGAATTTAAATTAGGTTATCACACCTTTTTCTTATATTTAACAGGTGTATGTTTCCAACGGCCAATCGAAATTTCCGCAAAGCATTCTTTCGTTAAACGGACGCATGCTGGGGTGGGCGAGGACGTCGGACGAAGAGTGGAACAGGAGACCAAGAGCCAGGATCGAAGACATATCAACAAGACAACGTCAAACCCCGCTATTTGATATAAGGAGCTCCGAATGTTGCCGTAAGTATAGTTTTCAACTTTAAATCACTGTAAAAGCAATTTTTCTTTGTGTGATAGTCAAATGCGAATTTAAATTAGGTTTTCACACTTTTCTCTTATATCTAACAGGTTTATGTTTGCAACGGCCTATCGAAGCATCTGCAAAGCGTTCTTTCGTTAAAAAGGACGCATGGTGGGGAGACCGAGGACGTCAGACGAAATGTGGAACAGGAGACCAAGAGCCAGGATCGAAGACAACTCAACAAGACACTGTCAACCCCCGCTATCTGTTAGAAGGAGCTCCGAATGTTGCCGTAAGTATAGTTTTGAACTTTAAATCACTGTAAAAGCAATTTTTCTTTGTGTGGTAATCAAATGCGAATTTAAATTAGGTTATCACACCTTTTTCTTATATTTGACAGGTGTATGTTTCCAACGGCCAATCGAAACTTCCGAAAAGCGTTCTTTCGTTAAACGGACGCATGCTGGGGTGGGCGAGGACGTCGGACGAAGAGTGGAACAGGAGACCAAGAGCCAGGATCGAAGACATCTCAACAAGACACCGTCAACCCCCGCTATCTGATATAAGGAGCTCCGAATGTTGCCGTAAGTATAGTTTTGAACTTTAAATCACTGTAAAAGCAATTTTTCTTTGTGTGGTAATCAAATCCGAATTTAAATTAGGTTATCACACCTTTTTCTTATATTTGACAGGTGTATGTTTCCAACGGCCAATCGAAACTTCCGCAAAGCATTCTTTCGTTAAACCGACGCATGCTGGGGTGGGCGAGGACGTCGGACGAAGAGTGGAACAGGAGACCAAGAGCCAGGATCGAAGATATCTCAACAAGACACCGTCAACCCCCGCTATCTGATATAAGGAGCTCCGAATGTTGCCGTAAGTATAGTTTTGAACTTTAAATCACTGTAAAAGCAATTTTTCTTTGTGTGGTAATCAAATGCGAATTTAAATTAGGTTATCACACCTTTTTCTTATATTTGACAGGTGTATGTTTCCAACGGCCAATCGAAACTTCCGCAAAGCGTTCTTTCGTTAAACGGACGCATGCTGTGGTGGGCGAGAACGTCCGACGAAGAGTGGAACATGAGACCAAGAGCCAGGATCGAAGACATCTCAACAAGACACCGTCAACCCCCGCTATCTGTTATAAGGAGCTCCGAATGTTGCCGTAAGTATAGTTTTGAACTTTAAATCACTGTAAAAGCAATTTTTCTTTGTTTGGTAATCAAATGCGAATTTAAATTAGGTTATCACACTTTTCTCTTATATTTGACAGGTGTATGTTTCCAACGGCCAATCGAAGCTTCGGCCAAGCGTTCTTTCGTTAAACGGACGCATGCTGGGGTGGGCGAGGACGTCGGACGAAGAGTGGAACAGGAGACCAAGTGCCAGGATCGAAGACATCTCAACAAGACACCGTCAACCCCCGCTATCTGATATAAGGAGCACCGAATGTTGCCGTAAGTATAGTTTTGAACTTTAAATCACTGTAAAAGCAATTTTTCTTTGTGTGGTAATCAAATGCGAATTTAAATTAGGTTATCACACTTTTCTCTTATATTTGACAGGTGTATGTTTCCAACGGCCAATCGAAGCTTCGGCAAAGCGTTCTTTCGTTAAACGGACGCATGCTGTGGTGGGCGAGAACGTCCGACGAAGAGTGGAACAGGAGACCAAGAGCCAGGATCGAAGACAACTCAACAAAACACCGTCAAACCGCACTATCTGATATAAGGAGCTCCGAATGTCGCCGTAAGTATAGTTTTGAACTTTAAATCACTGTAAAAGCAATTTTTCTTTGTGTGGTAATCAAATGCGAATTTAAATTAGGTTATCACACCTTTTTCTTATATTTGACAGGTGTATGTTTCCAACGGCCAATCGAAACTTCCGCAAAGCATTCTTTCGTTAAACGGACGCATGCTGGGGTGGGCGAGGACGTCGGACGAAGAGTGGAACAGGAGATCAAGAGCCAGGATCGAAGACATCTCAACAAGACACCGTCAACCCCCGCTATCTGATATAAGGAGCTCCGAATGTCGCCGTAAGTATAGTTTTGAACTTTAAATCACTGTAAAAGCAATTTTTCTTTGTGTGGTAATCAAATGCGAATTTAAATTAGGTTTTCACACTTTTCTCATATTTGACAGGTGCATGTTTCCAACGGCTAATCGAAACTTCCGCAAAGCATTCTTTCGTTAAACGGACGCATGCTGGGGTGGGCGAGGACGTTGGACGAAGAGTGGAACAGGAGACCAAGAGCTAGGATCGAAGACATCTCAACAAGACACCGTCAACCCCCGCTATCTGTTATAAGGAGCTCCGAATGTTGCCGTAAGTATAGTTTTGAACTTTAAATCACTGTAAAAGCAATTTTTCTTTGTGTGGTAATCAAATGCGAATTTAAATTAGGTTATCACACTTTTCTCTTATATTTGACAGGTGTATGTTTCCAACGGCCAATCGAAACTTCCGCAAAGCGTTCTTTCGTTAAACGGACGCATGCTGTGGTGGGCGAGAATGTCCGACGAAGAGGGGAACAGGAGACCAAGAACCAGGATCGAAGACAACTCAACAAGACACCGTCAACCCCCGCTATCTGTTATAAGGAGCTCCGAATGTTGCCGTAAGTATAGTTTTGAACTTTAAATCACTGTAAAAGCAATTTTTCTTTGTGTGGTAATCAAATGCGAATTTAAATTAGGTTATCACACCTTTTTTCTTATATTTGACAGGTGTATGTTTCCAACGGCCAATCGAAACTTCCGCAAAGCGTTCTTTCGTTAAACGGACGCATGCTGTGGTGGGCGAGAACGACGAACGAAGAGTGGAACAGGAGACCAAGAGCCAGGATCGAAGACAACTCAACAAGACACCGTCAACCCCCGCTATCTGTTATAAGGAGCTCCGAATGTTGCCGTAAGTATAGTTTTGAACTTTAAATCATTGTAAAAGCAATTTTTCTTTGTGTGGTAATCAAATGCGAATTTAAATTAGGTTATCACACTTTTCTCTTATATTTGACAGGTGTATGTTTCCAACGGCCAATGGAAGCTTCGGCCAAGCGTTCTTTCGTTAAACGGACGCATGCTGGGGTGGGCGAGGACGTCGGACGAAGAGTGGAACAGGAGACCAAGAGCCAGGATCGAAGACATCTCAACAAGACACCGTCAACCTCCGCTATCTGATATAAGGAGCTCCGAATGTCGCCGTAAGTATAGTTTTGAACTTTAAATCACTGTAAAAGCAATTTTTCTTTGTGTGGTAATCAAATCCGAATTTAAATTAGGTTATCACACCTTTTTCTTATATTTGACAGGTGTATGTTTCCAACGGCCAATCGAAACTTCCGCAAAGCGTTCTTTCGTTAAACGGACGCATACTGTGGTGGGCGATTATGTCCGACGAAGAGTGGAACAGGAGACCAAGAGCCAGGATCGAAGACAACTCAACAAGACACCGTCAACCCCCGCTATCTGTTATAAGGAGCTCCGAATGTTGCCGTAAGTATAGTTTTGAACTTTAAATCACTGTAAAAGCAATTTTTCTTTGTGTGGTAATCAAATCCGAATTTAAATTAGGTTATCACACCTTTTTCTTATATTTGACAGGTGTATGTTTCCAACGGCCAATCGAAACTTCCGCAAAGCATTCTTTCTTTAAACCGACGCATGCTGGGGTGGGCGAGGACGTCGAACGAAGAGTGGAACAGGAGACCAAGAGCCAGGATCGAAGATATCTTAACAAGACACCGTCAACCCCCGCTATCTGATATAAGGAGCTCCGAATGTTGCCGTAAGTATAGTTTTGAACTTTAAATCACTGTAAAAGCAATTTTTCTTTGTGTGGTAATCAAATGCGAATTTAAATTAGGTTATCACACCTTTTTCTTATATTTGACAGGTGTATGTTTCCAACGGCCAATCGAAACTTCCGCAAAGCGTTCTTTCGTTAAACGGACGCATGCTGTGGTGGGCGAGAACGTCCGACGAAGAGTGGAACATGAGACCAAGAGCCAGGATCGAAGACATCTCAACAAGACACCGTCAACCCCCGCTATCTGTTATAAGGAGCTCCGAATGTTGCCGTAAGTATAGTTTTGAACTTTAAATCATTGTAAAAGCAATTTTTCTTTGTGTGGTAATCAAATGCGAATTTAAATTAGGTTATCACACTTTTCTCTTATATTTGACAGGTGTATGTTTCCAACGGCCAATCGAAACTTCCGCAAAGCGTTCTTTCGTTAAACGGACGCATGCTGTGGTGGGCGAGAACGTCCGACGAAGAGTGGAACATGAGACCAATTGCCAGGATCGAAGACATCTCAACAAGACACCGTCAACCCCCGCTATCTGTTATAAGGAGCTCCGAATGTTGCCGTAAGTATAGTTTTGAACTTTAAATCATTGTAAAAGCAATTTTTCTTTGTGTGGTAATCAAATGCGAATTTAAATTAGGTTATCACACTTTTCTCTTATATTTGACAGGTGTATGTTTCCAACGGCCAATCGAAACTTCCGCAAAGCGTTCTTTCGTTAAACGGACGCATGCTGTGGTGGGCGAGAACGTCCGACGAAGAGTGGAACAGGAGACCAAGAGCCAGGATCGAAGACAACTCAACAAGACACCGTCAACCCCCTCTATCTGTTATAAGGAGCTCCGAATGTTGCCGTAAGTATAGTTTTGAACTTTAAATCATTGTAAAAGCAATTTTTCTTTGTGTGGTAATCAAATGCGAATTTAAATTAGGTTATCACACTTTTCTCTTATATTTGACAGGTGTATGTTTCCAACGGCCAATCGAAGCTTCGGCAAAGCGTTCTTTCGTTAAACGGACGCATGCTGTGGTGGGCGAGAACGTCCGATGAAGAGTGGAACAGGAGACCAAGAGCCAGGATCGAAGACAACTCAACAAAACACCGTCAAACCGCACTATCTGATATAAGGAGCTCCGAATGTCGCCGTAAGTATAGTTTTGAACTTTAAATCACTGTAAAAGCAATTTTTCTTTGTGTGGTAATCAAATGCGAATTTAAATTAGGTTATCACACCTTTTTCTTATATTTGACAGGTGTATGTTTCCAACGGCCAATCGAAACTTCCGCAAAGCATTCTTTCGTTAAACGGACGCATGCTGGGGTGGGCGAGGACGTCGGACGAAGAGTGGAACAGGAGATCAAGAGCCAGGATCGAAGACATCTCAACAAGACACCGTCAACCCCCGCTATCTGATATAAGGAGCTCCGAATGTCGCCGTAAGTATAGTTTTGAACTTTAAATCACTGTAAAAGCAATTTTTCTTTGTGTGGTAATCAAATGCGAATTTAAATTAGGTTTTCACACTTTTCTCATATTTGACAGGTGCATGTTTCCAACGGCTAATCGAAACTTCCGCAAAGCATTCTTTCGTTAAACGGACGCATGCTGGGGTGGGCGAGGACGTTGGACGAAGAGTGGAACAGGAGACCAAGAGCTAGGATCGAAGACATCTCAACAAGACACCGTCAACCCCCGCTATCTGTTATAAGGAGCTCCGAATGTTGCCGTAAGTATAGTTTTGAACTTTAAATCACTGTAAAAGCAATTTTTCTTTGTGTGGTAATCAAATCCGAATTTAAATTAGGTTATCACACCTTTTTCTTATATTTGACAGGTGTATGTTTCCAACGGCCAATCGAAACTTCCGCAAAGCATTCTTTCTTTAAACCGACGCATGCTGGGGTGGGCGAGGACGTCGAACGAAGAGTGGAACAGGAGACCAAGAGCCAGGATCGAAGATATCTTAACAAGACACCGTCAACCCCCGCTATCTGATATAAGGAGCTCCGAATGTTGCCGTAAGTATAGTTTTGAACTTTAAATCACTGTAAAAGCAATTTTTCTTTGTGTGGTAATCAAATGCGAATTTAAATTAGGTTATCACACCTTTTTCTTATATTTGACAGGTGTATGTTTCCAACGGCCAATCGAAACTTCCGCAAAGCGTTCTTTCGTTAAACGGACGCATGCTGTGGTGGGCGAGAACGTCCGACGAAGAGTGGAACATGAGACCAAGAGCCAGGATCGAAGACATCTCAACAAGACACCGTCAACCCCCGCTATCTGTTATAAGGAGCTCCGAATGTTGCCGTAAGTATAGTTTTGAACTTTAAATCATTGTAAAAGCAATTTTTCTTTGTGTGGTAATCAAATGCGAATTTAAATTAGGTTATCACACTTTTCTCTTATATTTGACAGGTGTATGTTTCCAACGGCCAATCGAAACTTCCGCAAAGCGTTCTTTCGTTAAACGGACGCATGCTGTGGTGGGCGAGAACGTCCGACGAAGAGTGGAACATGAGACCAATTGCCAGGATCGAAGACATCTCAACAAGACACCGTCAACCCCCGCTATCTGTTATAAGGAGCTCCGAATGTTGCCGTAAGTATAGTTTTGAACTTTAAATCATTGTAAAAGCAATTTTTCTTTGTGTGGTAATCAAATGCGAATTTAAATTAGGTTATCACACTTTTCTCTTATATTTGACAGGTGTATGTTTCCAACGGCCAATCGAAACTTCCGCAAAGCGTTCTTTCGTTAAACGGACGCATGCTGTGGTGGGCGAGAACGTCCGACGAAGAGTGGAACAGGAGACCAAGAGCCAGGATCGAAGACAACTCAACAAGACACCGTCAACCCCCTCTATCTGTTATAAGGAGCTCCGAATGTTGCCGTAAGTATAGTTTTGAACTTTAAATCATTGTAAAAGCAATTTTTCTTTGTGTGGTAATCAAATGCGAATTTAAATTAGGTTATCACACTTTTCTCTTATATTTGACAGGTGTATGTTTCCAACGGCCAATCGAAGCTTCGGCAAAGCGTTCTTTCGTTAAACGGACGCATGCTGTGGTGGGCGAGAACGTCCGATGAAGAGTGGAACAGGAGACCAAGAGCCAGGATCGAAGACAACTCAACAAAACACCGTCAAACCGCACTATCTGATATAAGGAGCTCCGAATGTCGCCGTAAGTATAGTTTTGAACTTTAAATCACTGTAAAAGCAATTTTTCTTTGTGTGGTAATCAAATGCGAATTTAAATTAGGTTATCACACCTTTTTCTTATATTTGACAGGTGTATGTTTCCAACGGCCAATCGAAACTTCCGCAAAGCATTCTTTCGTTAAACGGACGCATGCTGGGGTGGGCGAGGACGTCGGACGAAGAGTGGAACAGGAGATCAAGAGCCAGGATCGAAGACATCTCAACAAGACACCGTCAACCCCCGCTATCTGATATAAGGAGCTCCGAATGTCGCCGTAAGTATAGTTTTGAACTTTAAATCACTGTAAAAGCAATTTTTCTTTGTGTGGTAATCAAATGCGAATTTAAATTAGGTTTTCACACTTTTCTCATATTTGACAGGTGCATGTTTCCAACGGCTAATCGAAACTTCCGCAAAGCATTCTTTCGTTAAACGGACGCATGCTGGGGTGGGCGAGGACGTTGGACGAAGAGTGGAACAGGAGACCAAGAGCTAGGATCGAAGACATCTCAACAAGACACCGTCAACCCCCGCTATCTGTTATAAGGAGCTCCGAATGTTGCCGTAAGTATAGTTTTGAACTTTAAATCACTGTAAAAGCAATTTTTCTTTGTGTGGTAATCAAATGCAAATTTAAATTAGGTTATCACACTTTTCTCTTATATTTGACAGGTGTATGTTTCCAACGGCCAATCGAAACTTCCGCAAAGCGTTCTTTCGTTAAACGGACGCATGCTGTGGTGGGCGAGAATGTCCGACGAAGAGGGGAACA
The DNA here is from genome assembly GCA_947359465.1 of Metellina segmentata. Taxonomy (NCBI): domain Eukaryota; kingdom Metazoa; phylum Arthropoda; class Arachnida; order Araneae; family Tetragnathidae; genus Metellina; species Metellina segmentata. Next base: position 10,977,802 of record OX375882.1, on the reverse strand, counting down.
GGAGACCAAGAACCAGGATCGAAGACAACTCAACAAGACACCGTCAACCCCCGCTATCTGTTATAAGGAGCTCCGAATGTTGCCGTAAGTATAGTTTTGAACTTTAAATCACTGTAAAAGCAATTTTTCTTTGTGTGGTAATCAAATGCGAATTTAAATTAGGTTATCACACCTTTTTTCTTATATTTGACAGGTGTATGTTTCCAACGGCCAATCGAAACTTCCGCAAAGCGTTCTTTCGTTAAACGGACGCATGCTGTGGTGGGCGAGAACGTCCGACGAAGAGTGGAACAGGAGACCAAGAGCCAGGATCGAAGACATCTCAACAAGACACCGTCAACCCCCGCTATCTGTTATAAGGAGCTCCGAATGTTGCCGTAAGTATAGTTTTGAACTTTAAATCATTGTAAAAGCAATTTTTCTTTGTGTGGTAATCAAATGCGAATTTAAATTAGGTTATCACACTTTTCTCTTATATTTGACAGGTGTATGTTTCCAACGGCCAATGGAAGCTTCGGCCAAGCGTTCTTTCGTTAAACGGACGCATGCTGGGGTGGGCGAGGACGTCGGACGAAGAGTGGAACAGGAGACCAAGAGCCAGGATCGAAGACATCTCAACAAGACACCGTCAACCTCCGCTATCTGATATAAGGAGCTCCGAATGTCGCCGTAAGTATAGTTTTGAACTTTAAATCACTGTAAAAGCAATTTTTCTTTGTGTGGTAATCAAATCCGAATTTAAATTAGGTTATCACACCTTTTTCTTATATTTGACAGGTGTATGTTTGCAACGGCCAATCGAAACTTCCGCAAAGCGTTCTTTCGTTAAACGGACGCATACTGTGGTGGGCGATTATGTCCGACGAAGAGTGGAACAGGAGACCAAGAGCCAGGATCGAAGACAACTCAACAAGACACCGTCAACCCCCGCTATCTGTTATAAAGAGCTCCGAATGTTGCCGTAAGTATAGTTTTGAACTTTAAATCATTGTAAAAGCAATTTTTCTTTGTGTGGTAATCAAATGCGAATTTAAATTAGGTTATCACACTTTTCTCTTATATTTGACAGGTGTATGTTTCCAACGGCCAATGGAAGCTTCGGCCAAGCGTTCTTTCGTTAAACGGACGCATGCTGGGGTGGGCGAGGACGTCGGACGAAGAGTGGAACAGGAGACCAAGAGCCAGGATCGAAGACATCTCAACAAGACACCGTCAACCCCCGCTATCTGATATAAGGAGCTCCGAATATTGCCGTAAGTATAGTTTTGAACTTTAAATCACTGTAAAAGCAATTTTTCTTTGTGTGGTAATCAAATCCGAATTTAAATTAGGTTATCACACCTTTTTCTTATATTTGACAGGTGTATGTTTCCAACGGCCAATCGAAACTTCCGCAAAGCATTCTTTCTTTAAACCGACGCATGCTGGGGTGGGCGAGGACGTCGAACGAAGAGTGGAACAGGAGACCAAGAGCCAGGATCGAAGATATCTTAACAAGACACCGTCAACCCCCGCTATCTGATATAAGGAGCTCCGAATGTTGCCGTAAGTATAGTTTTGAACTTTAAATCACTGTAAAAGCAATTTTTCTTTGTGTGGTAATCAAATGCGAATTTAAATTAGGTTATCACACCTTTTTCTTATATTTGACAGGTGTATGTTTCCAACGGCCAATCGAAACTTCCGCAAAGCGTTCTTTCGTTAAACGGACGCATGCTGTGGTGGGCGAGAACGTCCGACGAAGAGTGGAACATGAGACCAAGAGCCAGGATCGAAGACATCTCAACAAGACACCGTCAACCCCCGCTATCTGTTATAAGGAGCTCCGAATGTTGCCGTAAGTATAGTTTTGAACTTTAAATCATTGTAAAAGCAATTTTTCTTTGTGTGGTAATCAAATGCGAATTTAAATTAGGTTATCACACTTTTCTCTTATATTTGACAGGTGTATGTTTCCAACGGCCAATCGAAACTTCCGCAAAGCGTTCTTTCGTTAAACGGACGCATGCTGTGGTGGGCGAGAACGTCCGACGAAGAGTGGAACATGAGACCAAGAGCCAGGATCGAAGACATCTCAACAAGACACCGTCAACCCCCGCTATCTGTTATAAGGAGCTCCGAATGTTGCCGTAAGTATAGTTTTGAACTTTAAATCATTGTAAAAGCAATTTTTCTTTGTGTGGTAATCAAATGCGAATTTAAATTAGGTTATCACACTTTTCTCTTATATTTGACAGGTGTATGTTTCCAACGGCCAATCGAAACTTCCGCAAAGCGTTCTTTCGTTAAACGGACGCATGCTGTGGTGGGCGAGAACGTCCGACGAAGAGTGGAACAGGAGACCAAGAGCCAGGATCGAAGACAACTCAACAAGACACCGTCAACCCCCTCTATCTGTTATAAGGAGCTCCGAATGTTGCCGTAAGTATAGTTTTGAACTTTAAATCATTGTAAAAGCAATTTTTCTTTGTGTGGTAATCAAATGCGAATTTAAATTAGGTTATCACACTTTTCTCTTATATTTGACAGGTGTATGTTTCCAACGGCCAATGGAAGCTTCGGCCAAGCGTTCTTTCGTTAAACGGACGCATGCTGGGGTGGGCGAGGACGTCGGACGAAGAGTGGAACAGGAGACCAAGAGCCAGGATCGAAGACATCTCAACAAGACACCGTCAACCTCCGCTATCTGATATAAGGAGCTCCGAATGTCGCCGTAAGTATAGTTTTGAACTTTAAATCACTGTAAAAGCAATTTTTCTTTGTGTGGTAATCAAATCCGAATTTAAATTAGGTTATCACACCTTTTTCTTATATTTGACAGGTGTATGTTTCCAACGGCCAATCGAAACTTCCGCAAAGCGTTCTTTCGTTAAACGGACGCATACTGTGGTGGGCGATTATGTCCGACGAAGAGTGGAACAGGAGACCAAGAGCCAGGATCGAAGACAACTCAACAAGACACCGTCAACCCCCGCTATCTGTTATAAGGAGCTCCGAATGTTGCCGTAAGTATAGTTTTGAACTTTAAATCATTGTAAAAGCAATTTTTCTTTGTGTGGTAATCAAATGCGAATTTAAATTAGGTTATCACACTTTTCTCTTATATTTGACAGGTGTATGTTTCCAACGGCCAATGGAAGCTTCGGCCAAGCGTTCTTTCGTTAAACGGACGCATGCTGGGGTGGGCGAGGACGTCGGACGAAGAGTGGAACAGGAGACCAAGAGCCAGGATCGAAGACATCTCAACAAGACACCGTCAACCCCCGCTATCTGATATAAGGAGCTCCGAATGTTGCCGTAAGTATAGTTTTGAACTTTAAATCACTGTAAAAGCAATTTTTCTTTGTGTGGTAATCAAATCCGAATTTAAATTAGGTTATCACACCTTTTTCTTATATTTGACAGGTGTATGTTTCCAACGGCCAATCGAAACTTCCGCAAAGCTTTCTTTCTTTAAACCGACGCATGCTGGGGTGGGCGAGGACGTCGGACGAAGAGTGGAACAGGAGACCAAGAGCCAGGATCGAAGATATCTTAACAAGACACCGTCAACCCCCGCTATCTGATATAAGGAGCTCCGAATGTTGCCGTAAGTATAGTTTTGAACTTTAAATCACTGTAAAAGCAATTTTTCTTTGTGTGGTAATCAAATGCGAATTTAAATTAGGTTATCACACCTTTTTCTTATATTTTACAGGTGTATGTTTCCAACGGCCAATCGAAACTTCCGCAAAGCGTTCTTTCGTTAAACGGACGCATGCTGTGGTGGGCGAGAACGTCCGACGAAGAGTGGAACATGAGACCAAGAGCCAGGATCGAAGACATCTCAACAAGACACCGTCAACCCCCGCTATCTGTTATAAGGAGCTCCGAATGTTGCCGTAAGTATAGTTTTGAACTTTAAATCACTGTAAAAGCAATTTTTCTTTGTTTGGTAATCAAATGCGAATTTAAATTAGGTTATCACACTTTTCTCTTATATTTGACAGGTGTATGTTTCCAACGGCCAATCGAAGCTTCGGCCAAGCGTTCTTTCGTTAAACGGACGCATGCTGTGGTGGGCGAGAACGTCCGACGAAGAGTGGAACAGGAGACCAAGAGCCAGGATCGAAGACAACTCAACAAAACACCGTCAAACCGCACTATCTGATATAAGGAGCTCCGAATGTCGCCGTAAGTATAGTTTTGAACTTTAAATCACTGTAAAAGCAATTTTTCTTTGTGTGGTAATCAAATCCGAATTTAAATTAGGTTATCACACCTTTTTCTTATATTTGACAGGTGTATGTTTCCAACGGCCAATCGAAACTTCCGCAAAGCGTTCTTTCGTTAAACGGACGCATACTGTGGTGGGCGATTATGTCCGACGAAGAGTGGAACAGGAGACCAAGAGCCAGGATCGAAGACAACTCAACAAGACACCGTCAACCCCCGCTATCTGTTATAAGAAGCTCCGAATGTTGCCGTAAGTATAGTTTTGAACTTTAAATCATTGTAAAAGCAATTTTTCTTTGTGTGGTAATCAAATGCGAATTTAAATTAGGTTATCACACTTTTCTCTTATATTTGACAGGTGTATGTTTCCAACGGCCAATGGAAGCTTCGGCCAAGCGTTCTTTCGTTAAACGGACGCATGCTGGGGTGGGCGAGGACGTCGGACGAAGAGTGGAACAGGAGACCAAGAGCCAGGATCGAAGACATCTCAACAAGACACCGTCAACCCCCGCTATCTGATATAAGGAGCTCCGAATATTGCCGTAAGTATAGTTTTGAACTTTAAATCACTGTAAAAGCAATTTTTCTTTGTGTGGTAATCAAATCCGAATTTAAATTAGGTTATCACACCTTTTTCTTATATTTGACAGGTGTATGTTTCCAACGGCCAATCGAAACTTCCGCAAAGCGTTCTTTCGTTAAACGGACGCATGCTGTGGTGGGCGAGAACGTCCGACGAAGAGTGGAACATGAGACCAAGAGCCAGGATCGAAGACATCTCAATAAGACACCGTCAACCCCCGCTATCTGTTATAAGGAGCTCCGAATGTTGCCGTAAGTATAGTTTTGAACTTTAAATCATTGTAAAAGCAATTTTTCTTTGTGTGGTAATCAAATGCGAATTTAAATTAGGTTATCACACTTTTCTCTTATATTTGACAGGTGTATGTTTCCAACGGCCAATCGAAACTTCCGCAAAGCGTTCTTTCGTTAAACGGACGCATGCTGTGGTGGGCGAGAACGTCCGACGAAGAGTGGAACAGGAGACCAAGAGCCAGGATCGAAGACAACTCAACAAGACACCGTCAACCCCCGCTATCTGTTATAAGGAGCTCCGAATGTTGCCGTAAGTATAGTTTTGAACTTTAAATCATTGTAAAAGCAATTTTTCTTTGTGTGGTAATCAAATGCGAATTTAAATTAGGTTATCACACTTTTCTCTTATATTTGACAGGTGTATGTTTCCAACGGCCAATGGAAGCTTCGGCCAAGCGTTCTTTCGTTAAACGGACGCATGCTGGGGTGGGCGAGGACGTCGGACGAAGAGTGGAACAGGAGACCAAGAGCCAGGATCGAAGACATCTCAACAAGACACCGTCAACCTCCGCTATCTGATATAAGGAGCTCCGAATGTCGCCGTAAGTATAGTTTTGAACTTTAAATCACTGTAAAAGCAATTTTTCTTTGTGTGGTAATCAAATCCGAATTTAAATTAGGTTATCACACCTTTTTCTTATATTTGACAGGTGTATGTTTCCAACGGCCAATCGAAACTTCCGCAAAGCGTTCTTTCGTTAAACGGACGCATACTGTGGTGGGCGATTATGTCCGACGAAGAGTGGAACAGGAGACCAAGAGCCAGGATCGAAGACAACTCAACAAGACACCGTCAACCCCCGCTATCTGTTATAAGGAGCTCCGAATGTTGCCGTAAGTATAGTTTTGAACTTTAAATCATTGTAAAAGCAATTTTTCTTTGTGTGGTAATCAAATGCGAATTTAAATTAGGTTATCACACTTTTCTCTTATATTTGACAGGTGTATGTTTCCAACGGCCAATGGAAGCTTCGGCCAAGCGTTCTTTCGTTAAACGGACGCATGCTGGGGTGGGCGAGGACGTCGGACGAAGAGTGGAACAGGAGACCAAGAGCCAGGATCGAAGACATCTCAACAAGACACCGTCAACCCCCGCTATCTGATATAAGGAGCTCCGAATGTTGCCGTAAGTATAGTTTTGAACTTTAAATCACTGTAAAAGCAATTTTTCTTTGTGTGGTAATCAAATCCGAATTTAAATTAGGTTATCACACCTTTTTCTTATATTTGACAGGTGTATGTTTCCAACGGCCAATCGAAACTTCCGCAAAGCATTCTTTCTTTAAACCGACGCATGCTGGGGTGGGCGAGGACGTCGGACGAAGAGTGGAACAGGAGACCAAGAGCCAGGATCGAAGATATCTTAACAAGACACCGTCAACCCCCGCTATCTGATATAAGGAGCTCCGAATGTTGCCGTAAGTATAGTTTTGAACTTTAAATCACTGTAAAAGCAATTTTTCTTTGTGTGGTAATCAAATGCGAATTTAAATTAGGTTATCACACCTTTTTCTTATATTTGACAGGTGTATGTTTCCAACGGCCAATCGAAACTTCCGCAAAGCGTTCTTTCGTTAAACGGACGCATGCTGTGGTGGGCGAGAACGTCCGACGAAGAGTGGAACATGAGACCAAGAGCCAGGATCGAAGACATCTCAACAAGACACCGTCAACCCCCGCTATCTGTTATAAGGAGCTCCGAATGTTGCCGTAAGTATAGTTTTGAACTTTAAATCACTGTAAAAGCAATTTTTCTTTGTTTGGTAATCAAATGCGAATTTAAATTAGGTTATCACACTTTTCTCTTATATTTGACAGGTGTATGTTTCCAACGGCCAATCGAAGCTTCGGCCAAGCGTTCTTTCGTTAAACGGACGCATGCTGTGGTGGGCGAGAACGTCCGACGAAGAGTGGAACAGGAGACCAAGAGCCAGGATCGAAGACAACTCAACAAAACACCGTCAAACCGCACTATCTGATATAAGGAGCTCCGAATGTCGCCGTAAGTATAGTTTTGAACTTTAAATCACTGTAAAAGCAATTTTTCTTTGTGTGGTAATCAAATGCGAATTTAAATTAGGTTATCACACCTTTTTCTTATATTTGACAGGTGTATGTTTCCAACTGCCAATCGAAACTTCCGCAAAGCATTCTTTCGTTAAACGGACGCATGCTGGGGTGGGCGAGGACGTCGGACGAAGAGTGGAACAGGAGATCAAGAGCCAGGATCGAAGACATCTCAACAAGACACCGTCAACCCCCACTATCTGATATAAGGAGCTCCGAATGTCGCCGTAAGTATAGTTTTGAACTTTAAATCACTGTAAAAGCAATTTTTCTTTGTGTGGTAATCAAATGCGAATTTAAATTAGGTTTTCACACTTTTCTCATATTTGACAGGTGTATGTTTCCAACGGCTATTCGAAACTTCCGCAAAGCATTCTTTCGTTAAACGGACGCATGCTGGGGTGGGCGAGGACGTCGGACGAAGAGTGGAACAGGAGATCAAGAGCCAGGATCGAAGACATCTCAACAAGATACCGTCAACCCCCACTATCTGATATAAGGAGCTCCGAATGTCGCCGTAAGTATAGTTTTGAACTTTAAATCACTGTAAAAGCAATTTTTCTTTGTGTGGTAAACAAATCCGAATTTAAATTAGGTTATCACACCTTTTTCTTATATTTGACAGGTGTATGTTTCCAACGGCCAATCGAAACTTCCGCAAAGCATTCTTTCGTTAAACGGACGCATGCTGGGGTGGGCGAGGACGTCGGACGAAGAGTGGAACAGGAGACCAAGAGCTAGGATCGAAGACATCTCAACAAGACACCGTCAACCCCCGCTATCTGTTATAAGGAGCTCCGAATGTTGCCGTAAGTATAGTTATGAACTTTAAATCACTGTAAAAGCAATTTTTCTTTGTGTGGTAATCAAATGCGAATTTAAATTAGGTTATCACACCTTTTTCTTATATTTGACAGGTGTATGTTTCCAACGGCCAATCGAAGCTTCGGCAAAGCGTTCTTTCGTTAAACGGACGCATGCTGTGGTAAGCGAGAACGTCCGACGAAGAGTGGAACAGGAGACCAAGAGCCAGGATCGAAGACATCTCAACAAGACACCGTCAACCCCCACTATCTGATATAAGGAGCTCCGAATGTCGCCGTAAGTATAGTTTTGAACTTTAAATCACTGTAAAAGCAATTTTTCTTTGTGTGGTAATCAAATGCGAATTTAAATTAGGTTATCACACCTTTTTCTTATATTTGCCAGGTGTATGTTTCCAACGGCCAATCGAAACTTCCGCAAAGCATTCTTTCGTTAAGGTATCCGAACACGTTGAAAATGTCATTTTTGACCAAATATTCAAAAAGCAGTTTTTGATCTTATTTGATAGAGTATTTATTTGACTTTCCAAATAATATATTATTTTTTTCTCTAAGTTAATTAGTTCAAGAGATATTATGATTTTAATCAAGGCGGGAAAACCGGAAGTAGGTTTGGAAACCATCGGAAGTGGACATAAAAAGACCAAAAACCTTCAAAATTTAAATTTAAAGCTTACTATTTTTGTAAATCTAATTTTAGAAAGGTTTCTTAAGTGTTTAAATGGTTTTTCTTTTGGAAACAGTGTGAAAATTTTGAAATAGAAGTGAAGAACAAAATTGTTTACGCAAACAGTAAAAGCAAGGAGAGAGCAAACGATACACTTCAAACTGCTTTTACTCTAAATTAATAGTTTTGCATTATTTCTTCACTTCAAATGTTATAACACAAAAAGTTATTGATGGATTCTCGTAAAAATTTGTGAACTTGTTTTCCATAATGTTGTCTAGTGAATGAACTCTTTATTTAAGAAGTCTGACTGTAAATCTGTCAAAAATCTTGCATTCATTTTTCGATCGCTTGTCGAATTTTTGTTTTTTTAAATATATTTTTGATTTTAGTTCATTCACTAGACAATTGCATGTAGTTTATTTTGGAAGCATTATTTTTCAAATTAATTGAATAAATTTTTCTGTAGCACAATTGAAGTTTTTCATAAATTTCCTAAAATTTTCATACATATTTATAATTTTTACAAAATTATTAATATATAATTTAAATATTTATAGCCCAATGCTATTTTTCAATAAAACTAAACATAAAAATATCATTAAAATGTTTCTATATCACATTAAAAAAAATAACGACCTCCAACGTGTCCGTATACCTTAAACGGACGCATGCTGGGGTGGGCGAGGACGTCGGACGAAGAGTGGAACAGGAGATCAAGAGCCAGGATCGAAGACATCTCAACAAGATACCGTCAACCCCCACTATCTGATATAAGGAGCTCCGAATGTCGCCGTAAGTATAGTTTTGAACTTTAAATCACTGTAAAAGCAATTTTTCTTTGTGTGGTAATCAAATCCGAATTTAAATTAGGTTTTCACACTTTTCTCTTATATCTAACAGGTTTATGTTTGCAACGGCCTATCGAAGCATCTGCAAAGCGTTCTTTCGTTAAAAAGGACGCATGGTGGGGAGACCGAGGACGTCAGACGAAATGTGGAACAGGAGACCAAGAGCCAGGATCGAAGACATCTCAACAAGATACCGTCAATCCCCACTATCTGATATAAGGAGCTCCGAATGTCGCCGTAAGTATAGTTTTGAACTTTAAATCACTGTAAAAGCAATTTTTCTTTGTGTGGTAATCAAATCCGAATTTAAATTAGGTTATCACACCTTTTTCTTATATTTGACAGGTGTATGTTTCCAACGGCCAATCGAAACTTCCGCAAAGCGTTCTTTCGTTAAACGGACGCATACTGTGGTGGGCGATTATGTCCGACGAAGAGTGGAACAGGAGACCAAGAGCCAGGATCGAAGACAACTCAACAAGACACCGTCAACCCCCGCTATCTGTTATAAGGAGCTCCGAATGTTGCCGTAAGTATAGTTTTGAACTTTAAATCACTGTAAAAGCAATTTTTCTTTGTGTGGTAATCAAATGCGAATTTAAATTAGGTTATCACACCTTTTTCTTATATTTGACGGGTGTATGTTTCCAACGGCCAATCGAAACTTCCGCAAAGCGTTCTTTCGTTAAACGGACGCATGCTGTGGTGGGCGAGAACGTCCGACGAAGAGTGGAACAGGAGACCAAGAGCCAGGATCGAAGACAACTCAACAAGACACCGTCAACCCCCGCTATCTGTTATAAGGAGCTCCGAATGTTGCCGTAAGTATAGTTTTGAACTTTAAATCATTGTAAAAGCAATTTTTCTTTGTGTGGTAATCAAATGCGAATTTAAATTAGGTTATCACACTTTTCTCTTATATTTGACAGGTGTATGTTTCCAACGGCCAATGGAAGCTTCGGCCAAGCGTTCTTTCGTTAAACGGACGCATGCTGGGGTGGGCGAGGACGTCGGACGAAGAGTGGAACAGGAGACCAAGAGCCAGGATCGAAGACATCTCAACAAGACACCGTCAACCCCCGCTATCTGATATAAGGAGCTCCGAATGTTGCCGTAAGTATAGTTTTGAACTTTAAATCACTGTAAAAGCAATTTTTCTTTGTGTGGTAATCAAATCCGAATTTAAATTAGGTTATCACACCTTTTTCTTATATTTGACAGGTGTATGTTTCCAACGGCCAATCGAAACTTCCGCAAAGCATTCTTTCGTTAAACCGACGCATGCTGGGGTGGGCGAGGACGTCGGACGAAGAGTGGAACAGGAGACCAAGAGCCAGGATCGAAGATATCTCAACAAGACACCGTGAACCCCCGCTATCTGATATAAGGAGCTCAGAATGTTGCCGTAAGTATAGTTTTGAACTTTAAATCACTGTAAAAGCAATTTTTCTTTGTGTGGTAATCAAATGCGAATTTAAATTAGGTTATCACACTTTTCTCTTATATTTGACAGGTGTATGTTTCCAACGGCCAATCGAAGCTTCGGCCAAGCGTTCTTTCGTTAAACGGACGCATGCTGGGGTGGGCGAGGACGTCGGACGAAGAGTGGAACAGGAGACCAAGTGCCAGGATCGAAGACATCTCAACAAGATACCGTCAACCCCCACTATCTGATATAAGGAGCTCCGAATGTCGCCGTAAGTATAGTTTTGAACTTTAAATCACTGTAAAAGCAATTTTTCTTTGTGTGGTAATCAAATGCGAATTTAAATTAGGTTATCACACCTTTTTTCTTATATTTGACAGGTGTATGTTTCCAACGGCCAATCGAAACTTCCGCAAAGCGTTCTTTCGTTAAACGGACGCATGCTGTGGTGGGCGAGAACGTCCGACGAAGAGTGGAACAGGAGACCAAGAGCCAGGATCGAAGACAACTCAACAAGACACCGTCAACCCCCGCTATCTGTTATAAGGAGCTCCGAATGTTGCCGTAAGTATAGTTTTGAACTTTAAATCATTGTAAAAGCAATTTTTCTTTGTGTGGTAATCAAATGCGAATTTAAATTAGGTTATCACACTTTTCTCTTATATTTGACAGGTGTATGTTTCCAACGGCCAATGGAAGCTTCGGCCAAGCGTTCTTTCGTTAAACGGACGCATGCTGGGGTGGGCGAGGACGTCGGACGAACAGTGGAACAGGAGACCAAGAGCCAGGATCGAAGACATCTCAACAAGACACCGTCAACCTCCGCTATCTGATATAAGGAGCTCCGAATGTTGCCGTAAGTATAGTTTTGAACTTTAAATCACTGTAAAAGCAATATTTTTCTTTGTGTGGTAATCAAATGTGAATTTAAATTAGGTTATCACACCTTTTTCTTATATTTAACAGGTGTATGTTTCCAACGGCCAATCGAAATTTCCGCAAAGCATTCTTTCGTTAAACGGACGCATGCTGGGGTGGGCGAGGACGTCGGACGACGAGTGGAACAGGAGACCAAGAGCCAGGATCGAAGACATATCAACAAGACAACGTCAAACCCCGCTATTTGATATAAGGAGCTCCGAATGTTGCCGTAAGTATAGTTTTCATCTTTAAATCACTGTAAAAGCAATTTTTCTTTGTGTGATAGTCAAATGCGAATTTAAATTAGGTTTTCACACTTTTCTCTTATATCTAACAGGTTTATGTTTGCAACGGCCTATCGAAGCATCTGCAAAGCGTTCTTTCGTTAAAAAGGACGCATGGTGGGGAGACCGAGGACGTCAGACGAAATGTGGAACAGGAGACCAAGAGCCAGGATCGAAGACATCTCAACAAGATACCGTCAACCCCCACTATCTGATATAAGGAGCTCCGAATGTCGCCGTAAGTATAGTTTTGAACTTTAAATCACTGTAAAAGCAATTTTTCTTTGTGTGGTAATCAAATCCGAATTTAAATTAGGTTATCACACCTTTTTCTTATATTTGACAGGTGTATGTTTCCAACGGCCAATCGAAACTTCCGCAAAGCGTTCTTTCGTTAAACGGACGCATACTGTGGTGGGCGATTATGTCCGACGAAGAGTGGAACAGGAGACCAAGAGCCAGGATCGAAGACAACTCAACAAGACACCGTCAACCCCCGCTATCTGTTATAAGGAGCTCCGAATGTTGCCGTAAGTATAGTTTTGAACTTTAAATCATTGTAAAAGCAATTTTTCTTTGTGTGGTAATCAAATGCGAATTTAAATTAGGTTATCACACTTTTCTCTTATATTTGACAGGTGTATGTTTCCAACGGCCAATGGAAGCTTCGGCCAAGCGTTCTTTCGTTAAACGGACGCATGCTGGGGTGGGCGAGGACGTCGGACGAAGAGTGGAACAGGAGACCAAGAGCCAGGATCGAAGACATCTCAACAAGACACCGTCAACCCCCGCTATCTGATATAAGGAGCTCCGAATGTTGCCGTAAGTATAGTTTTGAACTTTAAATCACTGTAAAAGCAATTTTTCTTTGTGTGGTAATCAAATCCGAATTTAAATTAGGTTATCACACCTTTTTCTTATATTTGACAGGTGTATGTTTCCAACGGCCAATCGAAACTTCCGCAAAGCATTCTTTCTTTAAACCGACGCATGCTGGGGTGGGCGAGGACGTCGGACGAAGAGTGGAACAGGAGACCAAGAGCCAGGATCGAAGATATCTCAACAAGACACCGTCAACCCCCGCTATCTGATATAAGGAGCTCCGAATGTTGCCGTAAGTATAGTTTTGAACTTTAAATCACTGTAAAAGCAATTTTTCTTTGTGTGGTAATCAAATGCGAATTTAAATTAGGTTATCACACCTTTTTCTTATATTTGACAGGTGTATGTTTCCAACGGCCAATCGAAACTTCCGCAAAGCGTTCTTTCGTTAAACGGACGCATGCTGTGGTGGGCGAGAACGTCCGACGAAGAGTGGAACATGAGACCAAGAGCCAGGATCGAAGACATCTCAACAAGACACCGTCAACCCCCGCTATCTGTTATAAGGAGCTCCGAATGTTGCCGTAAGTATAGTTTTGAACTTTAAATCACTGTAAAAGCAATTTTTCTTTGTTTGGTAATCAAATGCGAATTTAAATTAGGTTATCACACTTTTCTCTTATATTTGACAGGTGTATGTTTCCAACGGCCAATCGAAGCTTCGGCCAAGCGTTCTTTCGTTAAACGTACGCATGCTGTGGTGGGCGAGAACGTCCGACGAAGAGTGGAACAGGAGACCAAGAGCCAGGATCGAAGACAACTCAACAAAACACCGTCAAACCGCACTATCTGATATAAGGAGCTCCAAATGTCGCCGTAAGTATAGTTTTGAACTTTAAATCACTGTAAAAGCAATTTTTCTTTGTGTGGTAATCAAATGCGAATTTAAATTAGGTTATCACACCTTTTTCTTATATTTGACAGGTGTATGTTTCCAACGGCCAATCGAAACTTCCGCAAAGCATTCTTTCGTTAAACGGACGCATGCTGGGGTGGGCGAGGACGTCGGACGAAGAGTGGAACAGGAGATCAAGAGCCAGGATCGAAGACATCTCAACAAGACACCGTCAACCCCCACTATCTGATATAAGGAGCTCCGAATGTCGCCGTAAGTATAGTTTTGAACTTTAAATCACTGTAAAAGCAATTTTTCTTTGTGTGGTAATCAAATCCGAATTTAAATTAGGTTTTCACACTTTTCTCTTATATCTAACAGGTTTATGTTTGCAACGGCCTATCGAAGCATCTGCAAAGCGTTCTTTCGTTAAAAAGGACGCATGGTGGGGAGACCGAGGACGTCAGACGAAATGTGGAACAGGAGACCAAGAGCCAGGATCGAAGACATCTCAACAAGATTCCGTCAACCCCCACTATCTGATATAAGGAGCTCCGAATGTCGCCGTAAGTATAGTTTTGAACTTTAAATCACTGTAAAAGCAATTTTTCTTTGTGTGGTAATCAAATCCGAATTTAAATTAGGTTATCACACCTTTTTCTTATATTTGACAGGTGTATGTTTCCAACGGCCAATCGAAACTTCCGCAAAGCGTTCTTTCGTTAAACGGACGCATACTGTGGTGGGCGATTATGTCCGACGAAGAGTGGAACAGGAGACCAAGAGCCAGGATCGAAGACAACTCAACAAGACACCGTCAACCCCCGCTATCTGTTATAAGGAGCTCCGAATGTTGCCGTAAGTATAGTTTTGAACTTTAAATCACTGTAAAAGCAATTTTTCTTTGTGTGGTAATCAAATGCGAATTTAAATTAGGTTATCACACCTTTTTCTTATATTTGACGGGTGTATGTTTCCAACGGCCAATCGAAACTTCCGCAAAGCGTTCTTTCGTTAAACGGACGCATGCTGTGGTGGGCGAGAACGTCCGACGAAGAGTGGAACAGGAGACCAAGAGCCAGGATCGAAGACAACTCAACAAGACACCGTCAACCCCCGCTATCTGTTATAAGGAGCTCCGAATGTTGCCGTAAGTATAGTTTTGAACTTTAAATCATTGTAAAAGCAATTTTTCTTTGTGTGGTAATCAAATGCGAATTTAAATTAGGTTATCACACTTTTCTCTTATATTTGACAGGTGTATGTTTCCAACGGCCAATGGAAGCTTCGGCCAAGCGTTCTTTCGTTAAACGGACGCATGCTGGGGTGGGCGAGGACGTCGGACGAAGAGTGGAACAGGAGACCAAGAGCCAGGATCGAAGACATCTCAACAAGACACCGTCAACCCCCGCTATCTGATATAAGGAGCTCCGAATGTTGCCGTAAGTATAGTTTTGAACTTTAAATCACTGTAAAAGCAATTTTTCTTTGTGTGGTAATCAAATCCGAATTTAAATTAGGTTATCACACCTTTTTCTTATATTTGACAGGTGTATGTTTCCAACGGCCAATCGAAACTTCCGCAAAGCATTCTTTCGTTAAACCGACGCATGCTGGGGTGGGCGAGGACGTCGGACGAAGAGTGGAACAGGAGACCAAGAGCCAGGATCGAAGATATCTCAACAAGACACCGTGAACCCCCGCTATCTGATATAAGGAGCTCAGAATGTTGCCGTAAGTATAGTTTTGAACTTTAAATCACTGTAAAAGCAATTTTTCTTTGTGTGGTAATCAAATGCGAATTTAAATTAGGTTATCACACTTTTCTCTTATATTTGACAGGTGTATGTTTCCAACGGCCAATCGAAGCTTCGGCCAAGCGTTCTTTCGTTAAACGGACGCATGCTGGGGTGGGCGAGGACGTCGGACGAAGAGTGGAACAGGAGACCAAGTGCCAGGATCGAAGACATCTCAACAAGATACCGTCAACCCCCACTATCTGATATAAGGAGCTCCGAATGTCGCCGTAAGTATAGTTTTGAACTTTAAATCACTGTAAAAGCAATTTTTCTTTGTGTGGTAATCAAATGCGAATTTAAATTAGGTTATCACACCTTTTTTCTTATATTTGACAGGTGTATGTTTCCAACGGCCAATCGAAACTTCCGCAAAGCGTTCTTTCGTTAAACGGACGCATGCTGTGGTGGGCGAGAACGTCCGACGAAGAGTGGAACAGGAGACCAAGAGCCAGGATCGAAGACAACTCAACAAGACACCGTCAACCCCCGCTATCTGTTATAAGGAGCTCCGAATGTTGCCGTAAGTATAGTTTTGAACTTTAAATCATTGTAAAAGCAATTTTTCTTTGTGTGGTAATCAAATGCGAATTTAAATTAGGTTATCACACTTTTCTCTTATATTTGACAGGTGTATGTTTCCAACGGCCAATGGAAGCTTCGGCCAAGCGTTCTTTCGTTAAACGGACGCATGCTGGGGTGGGCGAGGACGTCGGACGAACAGTGGAACAGGAGACCAAGAGCCAGGATCGAAGACATCTCAACAAGACACCGTCAACCTCCGCTATCTGATATAAGGAGCTCCGAATGTTGCCGTAAGTATAGTTTTGAACTTTAAATCACTGTAAAAGCAATATTTTTCTTTGTGTGGTAATCAAATGTGAATTTAAATTAGGTTATCACACCTTTTTCTTATATTTAACAGGTGTATGTTTCCAACGGCCAATCGAAATTTCCGCAAAGCATTCTTTCGTTAAACGGACGCATGCTGGGGTGGGCGAGGACGTCGGACGACGAGTGGAACAGGAGACCAAGAGCCAGGATCGAAGACATATCAACAAGACAACGTCAAACCCCGCTATTTGATATAAGGAGCTCCGAATGTTGCCGTAAGTATAGTTTTCAACTTTAAATCACTGTAAAAGCAATTTTTCTTTGTGTGATAGTCAAATGCGAATTTAAATTAGGTTTTCACACTTTTCTCTTATATCTAACAGGTTTATGTTTGCAACGACCTATCGAAGCATCTGCAAAGCGTTCTTTCGTTAAAAAGGACGCATGGTGGGGAGACCGAGGACGTCAGACGAAATGTGGAACAGGAGACCAAGAGCCAGGATCGAAGACATCTCAACAAGATACCGTCAACCCCCACTATCTGATATAAGGAGCTCCGAATGTCGCCGTAAGTATAGTTTTGAACTTTAAATCACTGTAAAAGCAATTTTTCTTTGTGTGGTAATCAAATCCGAATTTAAATTAGGTTATCACACCTTTTTCTTATATTTGACAGGTGTATGTTTCCAACGGCCAATCGAAACTTCCGCAAAGCGTTCTTTCGTTAAACGGACGCATACTGTGGTGGGCGATTATGTCCGACGAAGAGTGGAACAGGAGACCAAGAGCCAGGATCGAAGACAACTCAACAAGACACCGTCAACCCCCGCTATCTGTTATAAGGAGCTCCGAATGTTGCCGTAAGTATAGTTTTGAACTTTAAATCATTGTAAAAGCAATTTTTCTTTGTGTGGTAATCAAATGCGAATTTAAATTAGGTTATCACACTTTTCTCTTATATTTGACAGGTGTATGTTTCCAACGGCCAATGGAAGCTTCGGCCAAGCGTTCTTTCGTTAAACGGACGCATGCTGGGGTGGGCGAGGACGTCGGACGAAGAGTGGAACAGGAGACCAAGAGCCAGGATCGAAGACATCTCAACAAGACACCGTCAACCCCCGCTATCTGATATAAGGAGCTCCGAATGTTGCCGTAAGTATAGTTTTGAACTTTAAATCACTGTAAAAGCAATTTTTCTTTGTGTGGTAATCAAATCCGAATTTAAATTAGGTTATCACACCTTTTTCTTATATTTGACAGGTGTATGTTTCCAACGGCCAATCGAAACTTCCGCAAAGCATTCTTTCTTTAAACCGACGCATGCTGGGGTGGGCGAGGACGTCGGACGAAGAGTGGAACAGGAGACCAAGAGCCAGGATCGAAGATATCTCAACAAGACACCGTCAACCCCCGCTATCTGATATAAGGAGCTCCGAATGTTGCCGTAAGTATAGTTTTGAACTTTAAATCACTGTAAAAGCAATTTTTCTTTGTGTGGTAATCAAATGCGAATTTAAATTAGGTTATCACACCTTTTTCTTATATTTGACAGGTGTATGTTTCCAACGGCCAATCGAAACTTCCGCAAAGCGTTCTTTCGTTAAACGGACGCATGCTGTGGTGGGCGAGAACGTCCGACGAAGAGTGGAACATGAGACCAAGAGCCAGGATCGAAGACATCTCAACAAGACACCGTCAACCCCCGCTATCTGTTATAAGGAGCTCCGAATGTTGCCGTAAGTATAGTTTTGAACTTTAAATCACTGTAAAAGCAATTTTTCTTTGTTTGGTAATCAAATGCGAATTTAAATTAGGTTATCACACTTTTCTCTTATATTTGACAGGTGTATGTTTCCAACGGCCAATCGAAGCTTCGGCCAAGCGTTCTTTCGTTAAACGGACGCATGCTGTGGTGGGCGAGAACGTCCGACGAAGAGTGGAACAGGAGACCAAGAGCCAGGATCGAAGACAACTCAACAAAACACCGTCAAACCGCACTATCTGATATAAGGAGCTCCAAATGTCGCCGTAAGTATAGTTTTGAACTTTAAATCACTGTAAAAGCAATTTTTCTTTGTGTGGTAATCAAATGCGAATTTAAATTAGGTTATCACACCTTTTTCTTATATTTGACAGGTGTATGTTTCCAACGGCCAATCGAAACTTCCGCAAAGCATTCTTTCGTTAAACGGACGCATGCTGGGGTGGGCGAGGACGTCGGACGAAGAGTGGAACAGGAGATCAAGAGCCAGGATCGAAGACATCTCAACAAGACACCGTCAACCCCCACTATCTGATATAAGGAGCTCCGAATGTCGCCGTAAGTATAGTTTTGAACTTTAAATCACTGTAAAAGCAATTTTTCTTTGTGTGGTAATCAAATGCGAATTTAAATTAGGTTTTCACACTTTTCTCATATTTGACAGGTGTATGTTTCCAACGGCTAATCGAAACTTCCGCAAAGCATTCTTTCGTTAAACGGACGCATGCTGGGGTGGGCGAGGACGTCGGACGAAGAGTGGAACAGGAGATCAAGAGCCAGGATCGAAGACATCTCAACAAGATACCGTCAACCCCCACTATCTGATATAAGGAGCTCCGAATGTCGCCGTAAGTATAGTTTTGAACTTTAAATCACTGTAAAAGCAATTTTTCTTTGTGTGGTAAACAAATCCGAATTTAAATTAGGTTATCACACCTTTTTCTTATATTTGACAGGTGTATGTTTCCAACGGCCAATCGAAACTTCCGCAAAGCATTCTTTCGTTAAACGGACGCATGCTGGGGTGGGCGAGGACGTCGGACGAAGAGTGGAACAGGAGACCAAGAGCTAGGATCGAAGACATCTCAACAAGACACCGTCAACCCCCGCTATCTGTTATAAGGAGCTCCGAATGTTGCCGTAAGTATAGTTATGAACTTTAAATCACTGTAAAAGCAATTTTTCTTTGTGTGGTAATCAAATGCGAATTTAAATTAGGTTATCACACCTTTTTCTTATATTTGACAGGTGTATGTTTCCAACGGCCAATCGAAGCTTCGGCAAAGCGTTCTTTCGTTAAACGGACGCATGCTGTGGTAAGCGAGAACGTCCGACGAAGAGTGGAACAGGAGACCAAGAGCCAGGATCGAAGACATCTCAACAAGACACCGTCAACCCCCACTATCTGATATAAGGAGCTCCGAATGTCGCCGTAAGTATAGTTTTGAACTTTAAATCACTGTAAAAGCAATTTTTCTTTGTGTGGTAATCAAATGCGAATTTAAATTAGGTTATCACACCTTTTTCTTATATTTGCCAGGTGTATGTTTCCAACGGCCAATCGAAACTTCCGCAAAGCATTCTTTCGTTAAGGTATCCGAACACGTTGAAAATGTCATTTTTGACCAAATATTCAAAAAGCAGTTTTTGATCTTAATTGATAGAGTATTTATTTGACTTTCCAAAGAATATTTTATTTTTTTCTCTAAGTTAATTAGTTCAAGAGATATTATGATTTTAATCAAGGCGGGAAAACCGGAAGTAGGTTTGGAAACCATCGGAAGTGGACATAAAAAGACCAAAAACCTTCAAAATTTAAATTTAAAGCTTACTATTTTTGTAAATCTAATTTTAGAAAGGTTTCTTAAGTGTTTAAATGGTTTTTCTTTTGGAAACAGTGTGAAAATTTTGAAATAGAAGTGAAGAACAAAATTGTTTACGCAAACAGTAAAAGCAAGGAGAGAGCAAACGATACACTTCAAACTGCTTTTACTCTAAATTAATAGTTTTGCATTATTTCTTCACTTCAAATGTTATAACACAAAAAGTTATTGATGGATTCTCGTAAAAATTTGTGAACTTGTTTTCCATAATGTTGTCTAGTGAATGAACTCTTTATTTAAGAAGTCTGACTGTAAATCTGTCAAAAATCTTGCATTCATTTTTCGATCGCTTGTCGAATTTTTGTTTTTTTAAATATATTTTTGATTTTAGTTCATTCACTAGACAATTGCATGTAGTTTATTTTGGAAGCATTATTTTTCAAATTAATTGAATAAATTTTTCTGTAGCACAATTGAAGTTTTTCATAAATTTCCTAAAATTTTCATACATATTTATAATTTTTACAAAATTATTAATATATAATTTAAATATTTATAGCCCAATGCTATTTTTCAATAAAACTAAACATAAAAATATCATTAAAATGTTTCTATATCACATTAAAAAAAATAACGACCTCCAACGTGTCCGTATACCTTAAACGGACGCATGCTGGGGTGGGCGAGGACGTCGGACGAAGAGTGGAACAGGAGATCAAGAGCCAGGATCGAAGACATCTCAACAAGATACCGTCAACCCCCACTATCTGATATAAGGAGCTCCGAATGTCGCCGTAAGTATAGTTTTGAACTTTAAATCACTGTAAAAGCAATTTTTCTTTGTGTGGTAATCAAATCCGAATTTAAATTAGGTTTTCACACTTTTCTCTTATATCTAACAGGTTTATGTTTGCAACGGCCTATCGAAGCATCTGCAAAGCGTTCTTTCGTTAAAAAGGACGCATGGTGGGGAGACCGAGGACGTCAGACGAAATGTGGAACAGGAGACCAAGAGCCAGGATCGAAGACATCTCAACAAGATACCGTCAACCCCCACTATCTGATATAAGGAGCTCCGAATGTCGCCGTAAGTATAGTTTTGAACTTTAAATCACTGTAAAAGCAATTTTTCTTTGTGTGGTAATCAAATCCGAATTTAAATTAGGTTATCACACCTTTTTCTTATATTTGACAGGTGTATGTTTCCAACGGCCAATCGAAACTTCCGCAAAGCGTTCTTTCGTTAAACGGACGCATACTGTGGTGGGCGATTATGTCCGACGAAGAGTGGAACAGGAGACCAAGAGCCAGGATCGAAGACAACTCAACAAGACACCGTCAACCCCCGCTATCTGTTATAAGGAGCTCCGAATGTTGCCGTAAGTATAGTTTTGAACTTTAAATCACTGTAAAAGCAATTTTTCTTTGTGTGGTAATCAAATGCGAATTTAAATTAGGTTATCACACCTTTTTCTTATATTTGACGGGTGTATGTTTCCAACGGCCAATCGAAACTTCCGCAAAGCGTTCTTTCGTTAAACGGACGCATGCTGTGGTGGGCGAGAACGTCCGACGAAGAGTGGAACAGGAGACCAAGAGCCAGGATCGAAGACAACTCAACAAGACACCGTCAACCCCCGCTATCTGTTATAAGGAGCTCCGAATGTTGCCGTAAGTATAGTTTTGAACTTTAAATCATTGTAAAAGCAATTTTTCTTTGTGTGGTAATCAAATGCGAATTTAAATTAGGTTATCACACTTTTCTCTTATATTTGACAGGTGTATGTTTCCAACGGCCAATGGAAGCTTCGGCCAAGCGTTCTTTCGTTAAACGGACGCATGCTGGGGTGGGCGAGGACGTCGGACGAAGAGTGGAACAGGAGACCAAGAGCCAGGATCGAAGACATCTCAACAAGACACCGTCAACCCCCGCTATCTGATATAAGGAGCTCCGAATGTTGCCGTAAGTATAGTTTTGAACTTTAAATCACTGTAAAAGCAATTTTTCTTTGTGTGGTAATCAAATCCGAATTTAAATTAGGTTATCACACCTTTTTCTTATATTTGACAGGTGTATGTTTCCAACGGCCAATCGAAACTTCCGCAAAGCATTCTTTCGTTAAACCGACGCATGCTGGGGTGGGCGAGGACGTCGGACGAAGAGTGGAACAGGAGACCAAGAGCCAGGATCGAAGATATCTCAACAAGACACCGTGAACCCCCGCTATCTGATATAAGGAGCTCCGAATGTTGCCGTAAGTATAGTTTTGAACTTTAAATCACTGTAAAAGCAATTTTTCTTTGTGTGGTAATCAAATGCGAATTTAAATTAGGTTATCACACTTTTCTCTTATATTTGACAGGTGTATGTTTCCAACGGCCAATCGAAGCTTCGGCCAAGCGTTCTTTCGTTAAACGGACGCATGCTGGGGTGGGCGAGGACGTCGGACGAAGAGTGGAACAGGAGACCAAGTGCCAGGATCGAAGACATCTCAACAAGATACCGTCAACCCCCACTATCTGATATAAGGAGCTCCGAATGTCGCCGTAAGTATAGTTTTGAACTTTAAATCACTGTAAAAGCAATTTTTCTTTGTGTGGTAAACAAATCCGAATTTAAATTAGGTTATCACACCTTTTTCTTATATTTGACAGGTGTATGTTTCCAACGGCCAATCGAAACTTCCGCAAAGCATTCTTTCGTTAAACGGACGCATGCTGGGGTGGGCGAGGACGTCGGACGAAGAGTGGAACAGGAGACCAAGAGCTAGGATCGAAGACATCTCAACAAGACACCGTCAACCCCCGCTATCTGTTATAAGGAGCTCCGAATGTTGCCGTAAGTATAGTTATGAACTTTAAATCACTGTAAAAGCAATTTTTCTTTGTGTGGTAATCAAATGCGAATTTAAATTAGGTTATCACACCTTTTTCTTATATTTGACAGGTGTATGTTTCCAACGGCCAATCGAAGCTTCGGCAAAGCGTTCTTTCGTTAAACGGACGCATGCTGTGGTAAGCGAGAACGTCCGACGAAGAGTGGAACAGGAGACCAAGAGCCAGGATCGAAGACATCTCAACAAGACACCGTCAACCCCCACTATCTGATATAAGGAGCTCCGAATGTCGTCGTAAGTATAGTTTTGAACTTTAAATCACTGTAAAAGCAATTTTTCTTTGTGTGGTAATCAAATGCGAATTTAAATTAGGTTATCACACCTTTTTCTTATATTTGCCAGGTGTATGTTTCCAAAGGCCAATCGAAACTTCCACAAAGCATTCTTTCGTTAAGGTATCCGAACACGTTGAAAATGTCATTTTTGACCAAATATTCAAAAAGCAGTTTTTGATCTTATTTGATAGAGTATTTATTTGACTTTCCAAAGAATATTTTATTTTTTTCTCTAAGTTAATTAGTTCAAGAGATATTACGATTTTAATCAAGGCGGGAAAACCGGAAGTAGGTTTGGAAACCATCGGAAGTGGACATAAAAAGACCAAAAACCTTCAAAATTTAAATTTAAAGCTTACTATTTTTGTAAATCTAATTTTAGAAAGGTTTCTTAAGTGTTTAAATGGTTTTTCTTTTGGAAACAGTGTGAAAATTTTGAAATAGAAGTGAAGAACAAAATTGTTTACGCAAACAGTAAAAGCAAGGAGAGAGCAAACGATACACTTCAAACTGCTTTTACTCTAAATTAATAGTTTTGCATTATTTCTTCACTTCAAATGTTATAACACAAAAAGTTATTGATGGATTCTCGTAAAAATTTGTGAACTTGTTTTCCATAATGTTGTCTAGTGAATGAACTATGATAATTATGATGAGTTAAAGAGTTTTTAAATTATGACTCTTTATTTAAGAAGTCTGACTGTAAATCTGTCAAAAATCTTGCATTCATTTTTCGATCGCTTGTCGAATTTTTGTTTTTTTAAATATATTTTTGATTGTAGTTCATTCACTAGACAATTGCATGTAGTTTATTTTGGAAGCATTATTTTTCAAATTAATTGAATAGATTTTTCTGTAGCACAATTGAAGTTTTTCATAAATTTCCTAAAATTTTCATACATATTTATAATTTTTACAAAATTATTAATATATAATATAAATATTTATAGCCCAATGCTATTTTTCAATAAAACTAAACATAAAAATATCATTAAAATGTTTCTATATCACATTAAAAAAAATAACGACCTCCAACGTGTCCGTATACCTTAAACGGACGCATGCTGGGGTGGGCGAGGACGTCGGACGAAGAGTGGAACAGGAGATCAAGAGCCAGGATCGAAGACATCTCAACAAGATACCGTCAACCCCCACTATCTGATATAAGGAGCTCCGAATGTCGCCGTAAGTATAGTTTTGAACTTTAAATCATTGTAAAAGCAATTTTTCTTTGTGTGGTAATCAAATGCGAATTTAAATTAGGTTATTACACTTTTTTCTTATATTTGACAGGTGTATGTTTCCAACGGCCAATGGAAGCTTCGGCCAAGCGTTCTTTCGTTAAACGGACGCATGCTGGGGTGGGCGAGGACGTCGGACGAAGAGTGGAACAGGACACCAAGAGCCAGGATCGAAGACATCTCAAAAAGACACCGTCAACCCCCGCTATCTGATATAAGGAGCTCCGAATGTCGCCGTAAATACAGTTTTGAACTTAATATTATTCTAAAAGCAATTTTTCTTTGTGTGATAATCAAATGCGAATTTAAATTATGATTTTACACACATTTCTCTTAAATTTGACAGGTGTTTGTTTCCAACGTCCAATCGAAGTTTCCGCAAAGCGTTCTTTCGTTAAAAAGGACGAATGGTGCGGAGGCCGAACACGTCAGACGAAATGTGGAAGAGGAGACCAAGAGCCAGGATAAAAGACATCTCAACAAGACACAGTCAACCCCCAAAATCTTTTATAAGGAGCTCCGAATGTCGCCTTAAGTACAGTTCTGAACTTAAAATTATGACACGAAGAAAAATTGTTTTAGAATAATCAAATTCGAATTAAAATGTTTCCAACGGCCTGTCGAAGCTTCAGCAAAGCGTTCTTTTGTTAAAAAGGACGCATGGTGGGGAGGCCGAGGACGTCAGACGAAATGTGGAATAGGAGACCAAGTGCCAGGATCGAAGACATCTCAACAAGACACCGTCAACCCCCGCAATCTGATATAACAAGCTCCGAATGTCGCCGTATGTACAATTTTGAACTTAAAATGTTTGTAAAAGCAATTTTTCTTTGTGTGATAGTCAAATGCAAATTTAAATTAGGTTTTCACACTTTGCTGTTATATTTGACAGGTGTATGTTTCCAACGGCCAATCGAAACTTCCGCAAAGCATTCTTTCGTTAAACGGACGCATGCTGGGGTGGGCGAAGACGTCGGACGAAGAGTGGAATAGGAGATCAAGAGCCAGGATCGAAGACATCTCAACAAGACACCGTCAACCCCCACTATCTGATATAAGGAGCTCCGAATGTCGCCGTAAGTATGGTTTTGAACTTTAAATCACTGTAAAAGCAATTTTTCTTTGTGTGGTAATCAAATGCGAATTTAAATTAGGTTTTCACACTTTTCTCATATTTGACAGGTGTATGTTTCCAACGGCCAGACGAAACTTCCGCAAAGCATTCTTTCGTTAAACGGACGCATGCTGGGGTGGGCGAGGACGTCGGACGAAGAGTGGAACAGGAGACCAAGAGCTAGGATCGAAGACATCTCAACAAGACACCGTCAACCCCCGCTATCTGTTATAAGGAGCTCCGAATGTTGCCGTAAGTATAGTTTAGAACTTTAAATCACTGTAAAAGCAATTTTTCTTTGTGTGGTAATCAAATGCGAATTTAAATTAGGTTATCACACCTTTTTCTTATATTTCACAGGTGTATGTTTCCAACGGCCAATCGAAACTTCCGCAAAGCATTCTTTCGCTAAACGGACGCATGCTGGGGTGGGCGAGGACGTCGGACGAAGAGTGGAACAGGAGATCAAGAGCCATGATCGAAGACATCTCAACAAGATACCGTCAACCCCCACTATCTGATATAAGGAGCTCCGAATGTCGCCGTAAGTATAGTTTTGAACTTTAAATCACTGTAAAAGCAATTTTTCTTTGTGTGGTAATCAAATGCGAATTTAAATTAGGTTTTCACACTTTTCTCTTATATTTGACAGGTGTATGTTTCCAACGGCCAATGGAAGCTTCGGCCAAGCGTTCTTTCCTTAAACGGACGCATGCTGGGGTGGGCGAGGACGTCGGACGAAGAGTGGAACAGGAGACCAAGAGCCAGGATCGAAGACATCTCAACAAGACACCGTCAACCCCCGCTATCTGATATAAGGAGCTCCGAATGTTGCCGTAAGTATAGTTTTTAA
This sequence comes from Metellina segmentata, assembly GCA_947359465.1. NCBI lineage: Eukaryota > Metazoa > Arthropoda > Arachnida > Araneae > Tetragnathidae > Metellina > Metellina segmentata. The sequence goes on along the minus strand of OX375882.1, from coordinate 10,951,359 downwards.
CTTTAAATCACTGTAAAAGCAATTTTTCTTAGTGTGGTAAACAAATCCGAATTTAAATTCGGTTATCACACCTTTTTCTTATATTTGACAGGTGTATGTTTCCAACGGCCAATCGAAACTTCCGCAAAGCATTCTTTCGTTAAACGGACGCATGCTGGGGTGGGCGAGGACGTCGGACGAAGAGTGGAACAGGAGACCAAGAGCCAGGATCGAAGACATCTCAACAAGACACCGTCAACCCCCGCTATCTGATATAAGGAGCTCCGAATGTTGCCGTAAGTATAGTTTTTAACTTTAAATCACTGTAAAAGCAATTTTTCTTAGTGTGGTAAACAAATCCGAATTTATATTCGGTTATCACACCTTTTTCTTATATTTGACAGGTGTATGTTTCCAACGGCCAATCGAAGCTTCGGCAAAGCGTTCTTTCGTTAAACGGACGCATGCTGTGGTAAGCGAGAACGTCCGACGAAGAGTGGAACAGGAGACCAAGAGCCAGGATCGAAGACATCTCAACAAGACACCGTCAACCCCCACTATCTGATATAAGGAGCTCCGAATGTCGCCGTAAGTATAGTTTTGAACTTTAAATCACTGTAAAAGCAATTTTTCTTTGTGTGGTAATCAAATGCGAATTTAAATTAGGTTATCACACCTTTTTCTTATATTTGCCAGGTGTATGTTTCCAACGGCCAATCGAAACTACCGCAAAGCATTCTTTCGTTAAACGGACGCATGCTGGGGTGGGCGAGGACGTCGGACGAAGAGTGGAACAGGAGATCAAGAGCCAGGATCGAAGACATCTCAACAAGATACCGTCAACCCCCACTATCTGATATAAGGAGCTCCGAATGTCGCCGTAAGTATAGTTTTGAACTTTAAATCATTGTAAAAGCAATTTTTCTTTGTGTGGTAATCAAATGCGAATTTAAATTAGGTTATCACACTTTTTTCTTATATTTGACAGGTGTATGTTTCCAACGGCCAATGGAAGCTTCGGCCAAGCGTTCTTTCGTTAAACGGACGCATGCTGGGGTGGGCGAGGACGTCGGACGAAGAGTGGAACAGGAGACCAAGAGCCAGGATCGAAGACATCTCAAAAAGACACCGTCAACCCCCGCTATCTGATATAAGGAGCTCCGAATGTCGCCGTAAGTACAGTTTTGAACTTAATATTATTCTAAAAGCAATTTTTTTTTGTGTGATAATCAAATGCGAATTTAAATTAGGTTATCACACCTTTTTCTTATATTTGCCAGGTGTATGTTTCCAACGGCCAATCGAAACTTCCGCAAAGCATTCTTTCGTTAAACGGACGCATGCTGGGGTGGGCGAGGACGTCGGACGAAGAGTGGAACAGGAGATCAAGAGCCAGGATCGAAGACATCTCAACAAGATACCGTCAACCCCCACTATCTGATATAAGGAGCTCCGAATGTCGCCGTAAGTATAGTTTTGAACTTTAAATCATTGTAAAAGCAATTTTTCTTTGTGTGGTAATCAAATGCGAATTTAAATTAGGTTATCACACTTTTTTCTTATATTTGACAGGTGTATGTTTCCAACGGCCAATGGAAGCTTCGGCCAAGCGTTCTTTCGTTAAACGGACGCATGCTGGGGTGGGCGAGGACGTCGGACGAAGAGTGGAACAGGAGACCAAGAGCCAGGATCGAAGACATCTCAAAAAGACACCGTCAACCCCCGCTATCTGATATAAGGAGCTCCGAATGTCGCCGTAAGTACAGTTTTGAACTTAATATTATTCTAAAAGCAATTTTTCTTTGTGTGATAATCAAATGCGAATTTAAATTATGATTTTACACACATTTCTCTTAAATTTGACAGGTGTATGTTTCCAACGTCCAATCGAAGTTTCCGCAAAGCGTTCTTTCGTTAAAAAGGACGAATGGTGGGGAGGCCGAACACGTCAGACGAAATGTGGAAGAGGAGACAAAGAGCCAGGATAAAAGACATCTCAACAAGACACAGTCAACCCCCAAAATCTTTTATAAGGAGCTCCGAATGTCGCCTTAAGTACAGTTTTGAACTTAAAATTATGACACGAAGAAAAATTGTTTTAGAATAATCAAATTCGAATTAAAATGTTTCCAACGGCCTGTCGAAGCTTCAGCAAAGCGTTCTTTTGTTAAAAAGGACGCATGGTGGGGAGGCCGAGGACGTCAGACGAAATGTGGAATAGGAGACCAAGTGCCAGGATCGAAGACATCTCAACAAGACACTGTCAACCCCCGCAATCTGATATAACAAGCTCCGAATGTCGCCGTATGTACAATTTTGAACTTAAAATGTTTGTAAAAGCAATTTTTCTTTGTGTGATAGTCAAATGCGAATTTAAATTAGGTTTTCACACTTTGCTGTTATATTTGACAGGTGTATGTTTGCAACGGCCTATCGAAGCATCTGCAAAGCGTGCTTTCGTTAAAAAGGACGCATGGTGGGGTATCTTCACAAGATACCGTCAATCCCTACAATCTGATATAAGGAGCTCCGAATGTCGCCGTAAGTACAGTTTTGAACTTAAAATTATTCTAAAAGCAATTTTTCTTTGTGGGATAATCAAATGCGAATTTAAATTATGATATTACACACATTTCTCTTAAATTTACAGATGTACGTTGCCAACGTCCAATCTAAGTTTCCGCAAAGCGTTTTTTCGTCATAACGGACGGATGCTTTTCATAGACGTCGGACGAAAAGTGGAACAGGACACCAAGAGCCAATCTCAGCAAGACACCTTGAACCCCCACAGTGTGATTTGAGGAGTTTCGAAAGTCGTCGTAAGACGCAATTTATCTACGGATACTTTAAACTACACTCTATAACAAAAAAAAATCGACGCACCAAGAAGAAGTGTCCGATAGAGACAAAAATCGGTGGATAGCAAAATTATGTACAGAATAGAAAATTATTAAAATTTCAGAACAATTGAATGATTTATTTCAGAGTTACAATAACAAGCTCAATAAGGTGTTGACCCGCCTCTAGCATGTATGCAAGCTGCCACACGGTGTGGAATAGACCTATAAAGTTCCCGGATGGTCTTTCTTGTCAAATTTGCTCCAATTGTCGGACTACGTCATCAACATTCCCTACCGATGCAGTCGCCTTCCCATCATATCCCATTCACGCTCGATGGGAGAAAGATCTGGTGATCTGGCTGGCCAAGGAAGTGTTTGATAAGCATGAAGACAGTTCTTAGCAACACGTGCCGTATGTGGTCTGGCATTGTCTTGTTGAAAAATAATCCCAGGGTACTGCGAAAGAAACGGTAGCAAAACAGGTCTCAGAATGTCGTCAACGTACCGCTGTGCAGTAAGTGCACCTCTAATGACGACCAAAGGGGTCCAGCTATCAAGGGAAATGGCACCCCAGACCATAACTCCTTGATGAGGGCCCGTGTGGCGTGTAATAGTGAAAGCAGGATCGGCACGCTGCCCTGGGCGTCTCCAGACACGTCTTCGATGATCGTCAGGACACAGTTGGAAGCGGGATTCGTCGCTAAAGACTATTCGTCCCCAGTCAGCATCATTCCAGCCTGATCGAGCCAAGCACCACTTTAATCTGGCTCGACAGTGTGCAGGCGTGAGTGACAGGTGGCGTAACGGTCGGTACGAGCGTAGATTTCGCTCTCTCAGCCCTCTGTGAATGGCCATGGTGGACACTCGTGTGTGGGTCGCACGACTGATGGTTGATAGCGATGAATCAGGCGCTGTGACAGCTGATCTGACAATCATTCTGTACTCGCGATCTGTTGTGGCCCTAAGTCAACCGCTACCATCATGACCCTGAAATCTGCCACTGTCTGCCCACTCTTGCCAGCATCTTCTAATCGCCGCATCGCTTCGACTCACATGACGAGCGATCCTACAATTTGCCTAACCTGCCTCTTTCAATCCAATGATACGACCTCTTTCAAACTCTGAAAGTTGCTCGTAGTGAGCTCGAATCCTGCGGCAAGGCATTTTTTCAGTCGTTGAAAGGTATCCTAAATCGCAATGCAGCAGAAATTTTTAACAACAGTTCAAGAACAACTCCTTATATACATCTGCTGAATGCGTAGTTCCGATGCGCTGAAGATCGCACTATACATTCATTGGACCCCAGATTTTAATCGTTTGCATATTTGGTCAAAAAATTTTTGCGTACGAAATTTCAAAGCAATCGGATGATTCCTTCTTGGTGCGTCGATTTTTTTTTTGTTATAGAGTGTATATAGAAAAAAGGTAGAACTTACAAATATCGAACTAAACAAAAGATTTAAAAGGAAAGAAGGAGTTAGATACTCATCTTCATGCTTTTAAAATGTATTTAAATATTTTATTAATTGCAAATCTGTCTTTAAAACTGTAAATGTTTTATTTTTCTCCATGATGCATTTTTTCCAGATTGCTTTAAATCAAGAACGAATAATGTTTAAGGGTTGAAATTTGGAATATATTTTTTCAAACATTATACTTTATTTTTGATTCAGCAAATTTGAAACAAATATTTACTTTTGAAAATATGACTTTTTAAAAATTAAATACCTTAAAATTTTCAGAAATTGTCAATCAAATATTTATCATTTTTTATTGAATTAATAATTTTTAAATTGCTGATTCAAAATGAAAGTTTATAAATTTGTGAATAATTTACTGCAAGAATTTTTAAAATTGACCAAGAATATTTTGAGTTTTAGCAATTTAAAATGACTTCTCTTTTTTTTTTTTTTTTTTTTTTTTAATTATTATTATTATTATTTTTTTTTTTTAACTTTTGCAAAACTTTTGTGTTGTGATTTTGCTTATCAGTTAAATGGGTAATCAGTGCAAAAAAATTGAAATTATAAATTAATTAATAAAAAATTTTGAATGTGTCCCGGACCCCCTTAAAGATAGAATAAAATTTTTAACGGATTTGAAATCTGCTGAAAATTTTACACTGGATAAATACCTTTTACGTTTGATTTTCGTTTAAAAATAATTTATCAATTAGATATTTATATTTTTCGGTTTGAGAAGCAAACCGACGCCACGAACAATGTGATCCCCCCCCCCCCCCCCGAAAAAAACTGTCGCGGGCAACACCCACTTGGTTTACGAAGCAAAACAACTCCACGGGTAAGTTAATTTATTTAATTTTAACAAAAATTTTAAACATAATTTTTTTTAATTCCAAAGAAAATGGAAATAAAGATAGTTGAGTAAACGTAAACAAGCAGCTTGGCAAAAGGATAGATGGTGGCACCTCCGTCGGCTAAGAGGGAAAGGTAGAATTTGACAGGTGGCCATGGCAGATGCAAATTCGTCGTAGAATAAAAATTATTCTGTTGATTTATTACGAATGAAATAAAATTGACGGGGCAAGTTACTTTTCACACCACCAACACACACCCATGCTTGCAAGTACAAAGATAATCGACAATATCTTGATTCATTTGTCAAGACATTGTGTACAGATCTTTCTTGCAAAATTTAGGTTTCCGTGAAAATCCAATTTGAAATTAGAAACCTTTACATTTCTTTTCCCTAACCCAAATTAAAATGTCGCATGCATTCTATTGAATCACAATTTGGAATCAATTCTACGGCGAAGTACGTGCTTGGTCAGTAAGAATGCAGATTCTTGCGTCGTAACCAATATAAACAATTCCACGTGATCGTGAGGAGACAGTAGTAGTCAATCACAGCGAGCGCCTCATTTCAATCCCCGGATCACTTAACACGCCGTTTGAGAATACCGTTCTTGATAATCCTCGAGTTAACTCTTACTCGCGGATCGATTGATCCTCGAGTTAACTCGAGACTTGTGAATATGGCCGTTACATTACTGGGATTTGGAACACAGGTAATCCAAATATTTTTTGCAATTTTTGGGTCGCGGCGAATTTAAAAGTTTAATCTAGAACATTTATAAATGAATTTAATGAAATTTAATATTTATTGAATGCAACAGCATAGAAGTTGACAGATTCACAATTTATTTTTTCGTTTCGTATTTGATTTTGCGCCTAGGAATGATTTCTAGCCAGACGATAGAAACAGAGATATAACTGGAGTAACTTAGCCTTTTTTCTAACTCCTAGACCGTTAAAGATAGAGTAAAAATTTCAACGGATTTGATATCTGCGGAAAATTTCACTTTCGATCAATACCTAAAAATATGATTTTCTTTCAATAAATAATTTTTAAAATTAATATATCTTTTATATTTTTGCAAGAGATTGTGGCGTCACGTGAACTTTCGTTTTCTAAAAATAAACAGATTGCATCTTCTGCCCTTCGCGCTAAAAAAAAAAAAAGAACAGATTACATTTCCTGCCCTAGTTCATTTCAGCAAAGAAAACAAAAAAATAATAATAATAAAACATTTTGACTGGGATTGTTAAATTCTTTTTCGTAAAATTGGAATCGTTGAAGATGGATTGAAAATTTCAACGGATTTGAAATATGCGGAAAATTTTACACCAGATTAATATCTTACATCAGGGCTCGAAATACCCGGGTGCACAGGTGCACTGTGCACATAAAAATAAAATTGTGCACCTAATTTTTTCCCTCCGGGTGCACGCAGTGCACCTAACGTTAAAAAAACGGAGGAGAACGTGTTTTATGTTATTTTGATGTTTGAACAAAATATTAGTATCGACCTCTCTCGCTCTAAAGGAACGTAATTAAAATTACTAAATACCCACTATGCAAAACAAAGTCACTGGGCCGTAACGGGTTTATACAGGAGGAAGGTTTACTTGTGCCACTGCCACCAGAACTTTCCGATGATCGAAAATTTTCCAGATGGGTCTGTTGAAGCGACAGCCGCAGAAGGGAGAATTTATATAACTTGACCACCCGCGAACGATAGGCATCCCACATTTTTGTAAACACCTCGTGTTTCAATAAAGTGTATAGCCGTAGAAATTCCTGAGAATTGTCTAGCCACTGCATATCGTAAACAAATGTTTTTATTATTTATCTTTAAATTCAGATTTTATCTACTTAAAATATAGTGTACTCGTTTATTTTTTTGTGTTTTTTGTCTACGAATGTCTAATGACTGAATATTTGTAAGTAATAATTTCGTAGATAAATAAAATTCTTTAAATATTTTTATCTACTAACCTATCTAAACGTACCCAACTAATAAAGTTGTTTAGATTATATTAATGTTCTTACATTACGTTTTTTTTAATGTGCACCTAAAACTTAATCTGTGCACCTAATTTAAAACTTAGGTGCACCTGTATTAAAAAATCTATTTCTAGGCCTGCCTTACATCACGGCGTTGCCTGTGATGTAAGGTATTAATCTGGTGTAAAATGTGTGTATTAATCTGGTGTAAAATGTGTAAAATTAATCTGGTGTTTGCGCGCAAACCAACACCACGGGCACGGGCAACGCCGGGCTAGCCACGCAGTGGCTAGTAAGTAAAATAAAATAATAACTTGAACAAAGAAAGTAAGGTTAATGTATTTTTATTGAAGTCTTATAACATTATTTTCAGATTAACATATTCAAACCTGTTGAGGAGTTGGAAGGATCCAGGCAATTCATCTATAATATTCATAGAAACTATTTTTTCTCAAAATACATTGGACATATATGTTTGAAACATTTTTATGTATACTCAATCGACAGTCGAATCTCAATCGAAAGTCATATGCCGAATACTTTGAGAATTTATCTTACACAAAATCAAAACGTTTTTACATAAAACGAAATTGAAAGTGAGAAAATTTTCTTGCCTATCTTTTTCTTTTGTAAATTTGAAGAAAATTCTACGGATACCCTTCAGAATCATTATAATACTTTAAAACATATTGCAAAAATTTTACTTCCCAGTTTAAAGTAGCTTTTTAGAAACAGTGCCTCGAGGATAGAAAAGGTTCAGTTTGAGAAAAACGTGTTTAAGATCTAAGTGTGAGTTAGTTTAATTGATTTTATGTTTCATAAATGTCTCTATAAGAGATGAAGCAAAAATGAATTTATCGCGAAAGGTGATATATAAACTGTTCCAGTCTAAAAATAGATGTTTACAAAGGTTTTATTCCAACTCCCCTTAACATACGTGCCTTGTTAAAAAGCACTTGTTGCGCTAATACAGAAAGTTGAAACTATAGTTCTTCGCAATGTATCTGAACGTCGGCGGATTGCATGTATCACGTAATGTACATTTTATATCAGGTGTGGTCTCTTGAACAGATCTAGGGAAGTGTCTACACATGCGGTGACAACATTCGCATCGAATAAAGAAAACGCAACCACGTACGACGAGGACGATGGGACTGTACAGAAGGCAATCCGTTACCCTAAGGTGTCCCTTTTATGGTGCGACGATATAACGAGTCTACACTTGTAGCTAAAACACGTTGAAACAGGGAAAATCCGTATATTTTTGTGCTCTGAGTGTTTTACAGTTCGATGCTCCCTCCATTTTCCTCTCCCTCAAATTCCCTGAACATCAAAGGCTGCTACTGACACCACATCATCAAGGGGTGATTGCCGTTTCTTTTGTTCAGTCCCATCTGCAAAACGTCGTCCCATTGTTTGCTTTTCTTCACTAAATGTGAATGTTGTCACCGCAAGTGAAGACGCTTCTCTGATAGAGTCTAGGTTTGATCCCCAGTACATCCTGTTTCAACGCATTTCGGCAACTGCAGGTGTAAATGGTTATAAGAACCTACTCCGGGCAGGAGGAATAGCAAAATTGCGCAATCATTCACACCATTTATGCCACCCACTGCACAAAAATCCATGCATGGCAGGGAGACCTGTACGTACAAGTGTAGACGCGGCTCACAAGATGACTGGTAAACGTACCGTCCACATCTGAAGCAGTCGTATTACATGATGCAGTAGTTCTCTAGTGAGTACGCTGTTAGAATTGTAGAAGCACCTCTATAAAGTGAAGACGCATCTCGAGAAGTGAAGACGAACCTGTAGAAGTGAAAACGCACCTCTAGAAGTGTAGACGCATCTCTGGAGGCATGAAGCATAACACACTGTAGGTTGCTAGCGAGTACTATGCTGCAGGTACAGACGCACCTCTGGATACATGATGCATTACGCACTACAATTCGCTAGTGAGTACGTTGCTACAAGTGTAGACGCACCTCTGGATACATGATGCATTACACTCCACAGATCGCTTGTGAGTACGTTGCTACGAGTGTTGATGCACCTCTAGATACATGATGCATTACGCACTACAATTCGCTAATGAGCACGTTGCTACAAGTGTAGACGCACCTCTGGATACATGATGCATTACACTCCACAGATCGCTTGTGAGTGCGTTGCTACGAGTGTTGATGCACCTCTAGATACATGATGCATTCCACTCCACAGATCGCTTGTGAGTGCGTTGCTACGAGTGTTGATGCACCTCTAGATACATGATGCATTACGCACTACAATTCGCTAATGAGCACGTTGCTACAAGTGTAGACGCACCTCTGGATACATGATGCATTACACTCCACAGATCGCTTGTGAGTACGTTGCTACGAGTGTTGATTCACCTCTAGATACATGATGCATTACGCATTACAATTCGCTAATGAGTACGTTGCTACAAGTGTAGACGGATCTCAGGATACACGATACATTACACGCCGTAGGTCGCCTATGAGTACGTTGCTACTAGTGTTGACGCACCTCTGGATACATGATACATTGCGGGCTGAAGTGAACGCTGCATAAGGAAGAGGTCACTATGTCCTCTAAGAAGTGGGGTTAAAGTTACTCATCCGACGACCTGTGGCCTCGAGGACTGGTGGGTGTTCGGTGGGGTGTGGATGCAGTTGCAGCAGCAGGAGTACTCAAAAATGTCGAAGAAGGTGCCGGAGTCCGGAGCCGAGGGGTCCCAGGCCAGAAGCGTGTGGTGGCAGTGGCGAGATTCACAGCCCGCCGTCCCCCTGCGGCCCGCAGGGTACCCGTAGTTCCTGCACACGTCGCTCGGGATGCTGCAAGAGAACAAGACAGTTCTGTGATGCTTTGACAGATTTGACACGCGGGTTAGTTACTAGGGAGTGACCACCCCCATCAACACACCTATACTGACGAGTACTAAAGTAATCGGTTGGTAGGTATTTAATTAACGACGCACACTGTGGTAAAATCAAAAGCAGACGTAAAACACAATTATCGGCTATAAATATGTATTACATGATTATATCTAATATAAAAGGAAGTGTTTGTTTGTCTGTTTATATGTACGCATTGTCCTGAAGAATCTATGGAACTTACAATAATGGGATTTGACACACAGGTGTACTAATTTTTTGCAATTTTTTGGGTCACGCCGAATTTTAAAATTCAATCTAGAACATTTTAAATGAATTAAATGGAATTTAATTATTATTGTTTTCCTTAGAATGGCAACACCATAAAGATACGACATATTCGAAATTTATTTTTTCCGTGTTTTCGTTTCATTTTTGTGGGACGATTTTTCAGCGATAAAAAAAAAATAAAGTTTTAACTGGAGTTTTATAATTCTTTTTTCTATCTCCTGAATAGTTAAAGATAGAGTAAAAATTTCAAGGGATTTGAAATCTGCGAAAATTTCACATAGATCGAAAACTAAAAATATGACTTTCTTTAAATAAATAATTTTTAAATTGAAACTTTTAATATTTTTTACAATACGAACGCCGCCACCGTTAAGAATAACCTTCGTTTGATTCGAAATTAATTCATTTTGTTTTCCTGATAAAAGGATTCGAGTGAAGCAAAAGAAATAATTAAAGTTATCACTGGCGTTTTCTTAGGTGATTTTTTCTGTCTCAGCGATCGTTAAAGATAGGATAAAAATTTTAACTGATTTGAAATCATCGGAAAATTTTGCTCCAGGAAGATACTTTATACGTTTTATTTTCTTTTAATAAATAATTTATCAATTAAATATTTATATTTTCGCAAGAGATTACAACGTCACTCTAATTGGATCTCTTCGCAATTCGAATTTGGCCGAATTTAACAATGAGGAGGCTATTAGGGCGTTGCCCGTTGTGTTGGTTTGCGAAGCAAACGCCGGACACGCCGTTCGGCTGTTATCCCATTGCACGGGTACCGCCGTGACAGCTACGCTACGAATCCAATAGGCTACGATTTCCCATTTGGTTTGCCAAATGGGAATTCGTAGCAATCACCGAGGGTTAGAGAGGAGTGGTCACACCTGACCCCACGAGAAGAACTGTCACGGGCAACGCCGTGCAGACCACGCAGTGGCTAGTTTAAATTAAACACATGAAAATTATTTAACTTACTTTGTTTAAAACCAAGGCATACCTTCATAGTTTCCTATTCTGTCGATAACTTCCGAAGTTAAATGTTTTGTCATTGACATAGAAGATATGTTATTTATAAAGTGTTTGTTGTATATTTTAGGGGGTGCAGGGACTTTGTTCCGTAGCTAGAAAAGAAGAAAGGTATGGCAAGGAGCGCGCTTTGCTCTGCAGAACATCATAACTTATGACTTTTAAAAAATTGTCCCACATTTTTATAAAATTGAAGAAAAATTGTTCTGCAGAGACTTTGTTCTGTGACGTACGTCGCAGTTTGAAGCACTTTTTTCTCTCGGGCAAGCTCATATGACGAGGTCACACCTGAGTCAACACCCAATCTCCAAACTTCAACACGTCCTCACGTCGGGTTGGTGTGGACGTTTGGAGAGTGGGGTGCAAGCTCAGGTGTTGCTTCGTCATCTGACCGTGGTTCAAAATTATGAGGTGTTGTCCTCGGGTCTTTCCCTTAAGGGTCTGATACCGGACCGTCGTCAATAGCCCGTTGTGTTGTACTAGTACGACGTTAACTAAAATTACCATTACCATCCAAGTTTTACTCAGAAGAGAGAAATAGTGTGATCGAAATACACACTGATCTCCCACCCCATTTTGGACCGTGAGCCATAAAATCGTACTTACTTAAGGGGAGTTAGTACCTTTTAGACCTTGCGTTGCTCGCGAAAACATACTTTTTTCGATTCATCATAAATAATTGAGTTTTTTATATTGTAGTAAAAAATTGATACAGTTTAAAGATAATTGTATGGCTTTTAAAAAACTGCAGTCATATTTGTAATTAAAAACATCTATTTTTATAAAACCTAGCAAAAATTATACACAATTTCTTCGTTTTGAAATTTACCCACTTAACTTTCCCGCAAGATAACTTTTGAAAGATGCACTGTAAAACCCAAATGTTTGCACCAAATTGAAGCACATGAATGTCTTAATTCTATGAACTAAGAAATTTGTGATATTTGAAGTACAAATATTTATAAAAATTAAAAATTTTAAAATAAGTCAACTTTGAAAAATGTTTAGTTATGTATGGATCCATAAATAAAAAACTATAACTCTCATACACAAATCCATAGTTCAGAGAACTAAGATTTTCTTTTAGAATAACCATACAAAATTTCTACTAAAATACTCTACGTTTATTATTATTTTTTAAACTTGAGGGAAAGTTAAGTAGGTAAATTTCAAAACGAAGAAATTATGTATAGTTTTTGCTAGGTTTTATAAAAAAAAATAGTTTTAATTAAAAATATGACTGACTGTTTTTTAAAAGCCATACAATTATCTTTAAACTGTATCAATTTTATACTAAAATATACAAAACTCAATTATTTATGATGAATCGAAAAAAGTATGTTTTCGCGAGCAACGCAAGGTCTAAAAGGTACTAACTCTCCTTAAACCATCTTACTTTAGTTTTATTATTTTACTTTTGACTTGGATCAGCTTGTCTTTATTTGGATCCTGTGCAATCAAACACAAGTACTTGCCTATCTTAGGTCTCTTTAGGGGAACCGTTGCAGTCGTATGTCCGTAATGTTATAAAATGGTCAAATTTTAAGGAATATTTTCTCAGAATCTCTTATGTGTATTGATTTGAATTTTTTATACAGGTTATAAAGACACTTTTGAACACTTTAACGCAAATTTTTTTTTTAAACTTAAAATTTGAAATTTAAAGGTTTTTTATTTTCTTTAACTTTTTCATTTTTCTTTTTGAAAAATGACCAATTTTCATCCTTTCAACAGTCAAAATAAACTTTTCTGATCAGATAGAAAACAATGGCCGCTGTAAAATATGTAGGGTATGTTACACTTGAAAACCAATTTTTTTACATTTGCTTGAAAAAACTGAAAAATTGTTCTTTTATGGAAAAAATACACATTTTGAGATAGTGGAGTTTAAAGAATAAATTGACCTTTCTTCAGATACGTACAGGTATTTTTCAAAAAATTATTCAAAATACTTCTATTCAACGTAATAAATAATACATCCTTTTAAACAAAATAGTTAAAACATTTATTTTAATTTATAGCAAAATAATCGAAATTTTGAACATTATTTGTACACTGGTCCCCTAAACAAAAAAGAAAAAAAATTCTGAGAATATTGGTCAGGTATAACCTTTAATTTTAAAAAATAATCCTCTAAGTCAAAGGACTATTGCAAAGTTATTAAAATGTTCAGTTTCAATAGTAAATAAAATAATTAACAGTGATTTGAATCTTTAAAAGGACAAAAAATGCATCATTCATCGTCGATCTCCACGATATGCTGCAGAATTCAGTATGAGAAACATTTAGCTGGAAAAAAGAGGAAGATGTTGTGATAATGGACGTGGAGTGGATGTACTTAAATGATAGCAATAAGAAAAGAATATTTTATTATCATAAAAGAGGAGAAAAATATTAAAAAGCGCGCAGAGAGGTTAAAAGAATCTAAAGAAACTTTCTCAAATGAATTTATGATTGTTGCCAATTTTGCATATAATGGAAAATTAAAAATAGGGAGAATGGAAAACAATGTAAAAATCAACTCCACATACTATCAAGACAATATTTTCTCCCCAATATTTAAAAACGAAATACCATATCTTTACCCACAGTACCAACAATCAGTACAGCTGCATCAGGATAAAGCAAGCAGCCATACATTTAAATTCATTATTAAATTCTTGGCAAAAACGAAAAAAGAAACTAGTATCGAGTCAAATTACTGATATTCCTGCTAAACCTAAAGATGCCTCAACCATGAACTTTTGTGCTTTTGGACCTTTAAAAAGAGCATTATCGGAACGTCGACCGAAAACCATTCAAGGACTTTGCAAAACTGAGAAACAAGAATGGGACAAAATACCTCTGTCGATACAACAAAAGTCATTATTGATATTCCTGATAAACCTCCAGATGTCTCACCCATGAACTTTTGTGCTTTTCGACCTTTAAAAAGAGCATTATCGAAACGTCGACCGAAAACCATTCAAGGACTTTGCAAAACTGAGAAACAAGAATGAGAAAAATACCTCTGTCGATACAACAAAAGTCACTATTGATATTCCTGCTAAACCTCCAGATGCCTCAACCATGAACTTTTGTGATTTTGGAACTTTAAAAAAGAGCATTATCGAAACGTCGACCGAAAACCATTCAAGGACTTTGCAAAACTGAGAAACAAGAATGGTACAAAATACCTCTGTCGATACAACAAAAGTCATTATTGATATTCCTGATAAACCTCCAGATGTCTCACCCATGAACTTTTGTGCTTTTCGACCTTTAAAAAGAGCATTATCGAAACGTCGACCGAAAACCATTCAAGGACTTTGCAAAACTGAGAAACAAGAATGGGACAAAATACCTCTGTCGATACAACAAAAGTCATTATTGATATTCCTGATGAACCTCCAGATGTCTCACCCATGAACTTTTGTGCTTTTGGAACTTTAAAAAGAGCATTATCGAAACGTCGACCGAAAACCATTCAAGGACTTTGCAAAACTGAGAAACAAGAATGGGACAAAATACCTCTGTCGATACAACAAAAGTCATTAATGATATTCCTGATGAACCTCCAGATGTCTCACCCATGAACTTTTGTGCTTTTGGAACTTTAAAAAAGAGCATTATCGAAACGTCGACCGAAAACCATTCAAGGACTTTGCAAAACTGAGAAACAAGAATGGGACAAAATACCTCTGTCGCTACAACAAAAGTCATTATTGATATTCCTGATAAACCTCCAGATGTCTCACCCATGAACTTTTGTGCTTTTGGAACTTTAAAAAAGAGCATTATCGAAACGTCGACCGAAAACCATTCAAGGACTTTGCAAAACTGAGAAACAAGAATGGGACAAAATAGCTCTGTCGATACAACAAAAGTCATTATTATCATGGAAATTAAGATGTAGAAAGGTAGTTAACAATAAGGGTTATCAAATAGAACACAAAATTCGATCTTCAGTTCATTAAAACCGTTCAAACATGTCCGACTAGACTCTGTATTACTTGTTTTAACATGAGAAACAATGTGGTAGGTAGGTAATTGAATTAACTTCGCACTGTAGCAATGTACTATTGATAATGGTCCTGGATCAATGGGAACGATCCGAGGACTATAGAAGAAATATAAGAGTAGAGTGAGCTTTGGGTAACCTTTTTATGTGCCCTGGATCATGTGACCAAAACTTGTAAAAGCATGACCTTCAGGCTTCGTTCATATGCTGGGTAGAACCCAGCATTCATCATCTCATTGGTCCATGGGACGGGAGAAGACGCCCATTCGTTGATTCATCATCTTATAGTAGACATCGGCGATTTCACCATTTTTGCCGGCCGCGTTTTTACGTCGCCAAACAAGGCGATAAGACATCAAATCGGCCAACCAAGTAATTTTTTCACAGAGCAGTCACAATACTGGTCGATATGTTCACATGTTACTCTCAATAGCAAGGATCTGTCTGGTCATAATTCACGCCTCTACATTAAGAGTAATGTGGATTGAGTTAAACTCCTTAAGTGAGACGATAGCATTAGTAATTTGTCTTATATTATAAAACTATACATACCTGCAAGTGGCCTCCAGGTAGCACTGTTCGAGGTTCGGTGGATCCTGCACTATGTACCTCAACTCCCCCTTCACGTTATACATATGGTACGGTGTCCTCAGGAGGTACTGGTTGCCGTGACAACGATCGAATATAGGAGACGATTTCCTGTGGTGAGATAAGCAAATATAATAGTTAAAGAATTTAGTCCTAGTATATTGCACTTTTTGATCTTTTAAATAGACCCATAAATATCCCCATGGTAACGTTTACTGTGATCTACAAACCGAACTTTTTACACCACTTCCGATAAGGTTGGTGAAGGGTTATAGTACCATCCAAACTCTGAACGGAGATTAAGTGGAAAAGTGTGATCGGTGGATTCTACTAAAGGAGGTTACTTTGAGGCCCCTGTTTGAAAGTAATGGGCTATAGTAACCATAGGATAGAGGTCTATTCAGGGAGAAATTTTCGAACTGATTTTGTTACAGTTGATAAGGATTGAAGTGGAGACCTAACATGATTAAGTATAAATCTCTATAAGAATTTTGTACAACAAAATGTGAGAGGAGTTTATCTCAATGGCTAAATAAAAAGAGTGCTAGTGTTTTATGACAATACGTAAATACTACTTCATCCTGAAAGTGACGTAAATCGGTTTGTTGTGTAAATACGATTCTATTGGTCGCTTTTGGGATATTTTTAAAAGTGTAAACATGAGCTATTGGGAAGGAAGATGTGTCATCACTCTAACAGAAAGCGGAAATGAAGCAGGAAAAGTGAGCTCGGCGTTTGGACGGCAGATTTTACCATGACAACCGGAAAGACAAGAGGAGAGGTTGTGACCTCTTGATTATTCTACTTTATAATACTAGACTACAGAAAACTACAGCCGTAATATCAAAAATTGTCTTTTAACTAAAAATTAAACTCAAAATTGATGAATCGAAACCTTTGATCATGATGAGAGAACACATTTAAATGAATACGTGGTCAGTTTATCTACTCAAATCTTATCTTAAAAATTTTATCTTGGTAACAAATCCAAACAAATCCTCAGATTCCTGTGTCAAAAACATTTGGTGCTGCCTTCTATATTTATAAGTAACAACTGTAATCTATAAAGTTTTGCACTTACACTTTAGCCAACAGTTGCAGTGTACTGCAGGGACTGTTGCCACCGCCTCCTCCACGCGGCAGAGATTGGCCATGATGTTGGAGCTCGTCACTGAAGAAAAGAACAGAATTTCAGCATTCAGGTTAGAGATCGGTATTTATTTCGATAGCAGTGAAAACTAAGGCTTTACTTCAAATTAACAGTTAGCAAGTATCACTAAAAACATTAACTCCATCGTTATAAATGTAGAAAAGTAACTAAAACTATGTAACTAAAACTATTCAAATATTTTACAAGAATAAAAATTGAAACAACCAATTTAAGAAGCTTTACTAACTATTTAAATAAACCTTTAACTGTCACTTTCAAACGGTTAATAAGAACTAATATTTATGCACTACATGCTAGTGTTAGTTATAAATTGTACAACTGTTAATATTATTCCTATCGCAAATCAGTTATAACAGTGCAACGAATTGTGAAATAAGTTTTGTCTATCTCGATTTCTATTCATAGAGACGGTATTCAGGTTCGCCATGCAAAATTAGTAAAATAGAAGTTATAGAAAAATCTTTCAAAATACTTTCGATTTTGACGTGTGAAATTTCGAAAACCACCAGCAAATACAACTCAAAAAACAAAACCTACTCATCATTATCATTCTTAACAAGCAGTGAAAAGTATAGGAGTAAGCTTTTAGCTTCCCAACATAATAAAGAATCTGATCAGTTACCTTCCTAGTCTATTTTTATATCTATATATACATTATCCTACAATAAGGGACCGGACGCCAGCGGATTGGCATAGACTCCGACTATTTGCTTGGAGGTGTTTTTCGTGGTATGGCCTGGGACCTTTGCATGTTGTTCCTGGTCAATTGAACACCGACGCCTACATGTACATTTTGGACAATCAGGTTCTTCTTATGCTCTGGAAATTTTTTGGAATGGACGAATGTTACTTCCAGGACGACAACACACCATGTGATGTTTCAGTCTCTGCCAAGTAGAAGTATCGAGATTTGGATGTAAAACGTCTTCCCTGGCCTGCTCAGAGTCCCGACCTAAGCTCCATCAAATAGTTGCGGTACGAATTAGAACGACGCTTACGAACCAGGGAACCATGTCCGAAATCTACAGCTGAGCTGGTGACATTCTTGCAGCAGGAATGGACACAAATACCCATAGTTGTGTATCAAAACCTTGTTGAAAGTATGCCCAGAAGGGATGCTAGTGCAATTGCAGCACGTAGGGGACCATCCCCCTATTAAAGCATGTATTCTTTCCCTTATACCATCACATCCTGCTGTCCGGACCATTGTTGTAGGGTAGTGTATATATGTCCCTATATATAGCTCACTTATCCAAGTTTTAGGAATAGAGTGAAACGGACTGGTCAAAATTTTCACATTTTAAAGTAGGTAGATAAGTAATTGTGTGTTAATTAAGTCATACTGGACCCACACATCGGGCCATTACCGACGTTACGGGATCAAGGATCCGAGGACAACACCTCGACATTTTGAACCGAGGTCACACCTGAGGTAGCCACACCACTCTTACAACTTGAGTACGGCTACAACCATGAAGGGAAAGGACCAAGGACGGAGCCCATAATTTTGAACCAGTCATATAACGAGAACAACACCTGAGCTGGCATCCCACCTCTTCAAGCTTCCACACCACGCCAACGTCACGACATTTGAGTCTATGGCAAATTTAACGTGTACCAGCCTCCACATACACGTCGGTCTCTGGCTGGATCAAGTTCTGAACTCGGGCTTCCCCTATTTCGATTCCCCGTCAGATAAGTCACTAAAACTCCCACTTACAACTTGTCGTCGAAGTCCTTGTACTTGGCGAAGCAGCTTGAGTAGTGCAGGCCGAAGCGCACCTGGCACTCCTCGTCGTCGATTGGGGCCTGCGGTGGGCCCTGGGGCCTCCTGCGCGGCCTGCCGAAGGGGTAACCGTCGACCAGACCGTCGTCGTCTTCGGGGTACTGACCCCTCCGTTGATGGTCGCTGTTGCCGCAACCCCCTCGCACTGCAGCCGCCCCAGTCAGCAGAGGGTGGTTGGCCAGGTAGCTGCTCGGCTCGCTCTTGGACTGCTTGGACTCTGGCTCCGGGATCTCTTGCAAGAAGCTCGTGCCCATCAGCAGCGACGACAGGAGTAACACCTACGGAAACACAGTTGTTAAGTCACTGTGGAATCGTCTCCCCCAAACAGTAACGTTAAAACAGCATGAATCGTACACAAGGAGAAGATAACCAACAGTTAAGATATTTACGTTCTTGGTATTCGAAGAACATTAAGAATATATACATCATTACATTAACTTCAATACGCGGATACATAAAGTGCATTCTATAACAAAAAAAAAACGACAAAGGAGTTGTCCAACTGTGGTGCCGGGCTCGATCAACAACGGCGCATCCGAGGACAACATCTCGTAGTTTTCAACCACGGTCAGGGTGTTAGCCTCTAGATCGGAAGGTTCCGGGTTCGGGCATGGATGTTTGTAAGCGTATGGTGTAGAGGCGGCTGGTGCACCTTAAATCTGTCGTGGCCGAAAGTCCTCACGTTGGGTTGGCGTGGAAGTTTGGAGAGTGGGGTGCCAGCTCAGGTGTTGCTTCGTCATCTGACCGTGGTTCAAAATTACGAAGTGTTGTCCTCGGATCTTTCCCTCAAGGGACTGATCCCGGACCGTCGTCAATAGCCCGTTGTGTTGCTCTAGTACGACGTTAACTAAAAATTACCAATTACCAACCACGGTCAGGTGACGAGAACAACACCTGAACTGGCACCCCGCTCTCCAAATTTCCACGTCAGTTCAACGTAAGGATATTTGAGACCACGACGGATTTAACGTGCACCAGCCCATTTGTACATGACGGTCTTTGTTGCAAGTTGCTTATCCGATGTTCTTCTTACCGGGCTGTCATCAATGTCCCATTGTGTTGCTCCAGTACGACGTTAAATGAAATACCTACCTACCAACATATAACCGGGCTACCATAGCCCCAAAATACACTCGATAACAAAAATCCAACGCACCAAGAAGGTGCATAATTACAGTGGTGCCGGGCTCGATCCACTTGGATCGGCGCTGACTTGGGACGTATAGTCTTTAGCGACGGGTCCCGTTTCCAACTGTGTCCTGACGAGAACCGCAGATGGAGACGTCCACGGAAGCGTGGGGATCCTGCCCTTACTTTCCCACGCCACGCATCCCCACAACAAGGCGTTATGGTCTGTGGTGTCATCTCCTTTGATAGCCGGATCCCTTTGGTATTCATTTCTGGCACACTTACGGCACAGCGGTACGTTGACGACGTTCTACGGCCGGTTGTGTTACCGTTCCTTTTACGACACTCCGAACTTTTCAACAAGATAATGCCCGACCGCACACGGCACGTGTTGCTATGAATTGTCTCCAAGCTTTCCCAACACTTCCTTGGCCAGCTAGGTCTCCGGATCTCTCTCCCATAGAGCAAATTAGGGACGTTATGGGAAGGCGATTGCAACCATCCCGGAATGTTAACCATTTCGCCCGACAATTGGAGACAATTTGGAAAGAAATTCCGCAGGACAATATCCGGGAACTCTTTCAGTCTCTGCCACGCCGGGTGACAGCTTGCATCCAGGCCAGAGGTGGATCAATGCCTTATTGACTCCCTCCCATTGTAACGGTTAAAACTCTGAAATCAATCATTCAATTGTTCTGAAATTTTAATCGTTTGTTTTGCTATGCTCTATCTCTCTATCTCTCTATATCTCTATCTCTCTATATCTCTATCTCTCTATATCTCTATCTCTCTATATCTCTATCTCACTATCTCTCTATATCTCTCTATATATATATATATATATATATATATATATATATATATATATATATATATATATATCTCTCTCTCTATATATATATATATATATATATATATATATATATCTCACCAGACAAGGCAATGTCAAGTAATAATGTGAAAATAAATATAAAAAGATCGTTTAGGTGACCTGGTAACGCGATCCCCCGTGTTTACTAAAGACAGTAATAATACTCTTGCTATGCTTCAGTTTAATAAAACAAATTTACAGAAATTAAATACAGTCTAGGCGCAGCTTGGTCCTCAATTGAAGTGAAAAAATATGACTTAGAAACACTATCAACAGTATTTGGAATTCTATTTTAAGGAACTTTAGGGCAGTCCTTGAGGTGGTCTACAGTTATTTCGTCCAGTTTGCAATGAGAACAGATAGTACTCCAATACGGTGGAAATGTTCACATAGGTCAGGTGTTCCCAACCTTTTAATTACTGTGTAACACTTGGAATTTTTAGAAATTTTTGGCGTACCACCAGTCTTATATTTTTTTAGAAACATTTATCTAATGTCAGAAAAGTGCCCAATAGCGTGTTCTATTTTAATTAAGATACTAAGAAAGCTTCATATTTTATGATTAATGCACTTGTATTTCCAATTAATAATGTTTTAATTAAGAAAAAAATAAAACGATTATTGAAAATTAAAGTTTTATTTTTTCTCACAGGTCTAAAAACTAATCATTTTAAATAATTAGTACAAACTAGGCAAACAAAGATTAACATAATTAAACATCCATTTTTAGTGCGTTGTTTGCTTTTTATTAAAATATCAATTGCTTTTTATTAAAATATCAATATTAATATCAGGAGCAATGCAGCTTAACTTCACTCTTAAGTCTTCTTCAACATTTACTCTGTTTCTATATTTATTTTTTCTCTATATATTAAAAAAAAGTTACCGCCGCCGCCGCCGACGCCGCCGCAGGATTGAAAAATGTGTTGTTAAGCTCGATTCTTAGACGGTTTCCCGAGAAAGTACTGATCGGAAAAAAATGAAATTAACATGCTTTGTTCTTCATCGTATTCCCTGGATAATTATTAACATTTTTTTCCGATGCGGCTATTAGTTTAGATTTTATTAAGTGTTAAAGTTGAAGAAGTGAAATTTCTTCCGCGAGTGAGCAAAACACATTCAAATTTTCAGTCTTCAGTCGTGAGGTTTTTTTTAAGAGTACCTCTCAACGTAAATTTTTGCAGCTCGTCGAGTCTTTTTTTAAATTTCAATTTGGTTCTTGATAATATTTTTTTGAAATTCGGGAAAAATCGGGACATTTTTGTTACTTTTTTTTAAAACTGCCGTATCTATATCTTATTACTATTAGTTTTTAATTTTTTAAATATTGCAGTAAACCTCAGAATGTACTCTTTCTTACGGTACTATTATTTTTGAAATCGGTTAATAATTAAATTGGATGCGATCAAAAGTTGGTGATACAAAATTCGGAATCTTTGGATATTTTCGCTACTTTTTGTCACAACAGTTACATCTACAGAAAAAAAACATTATTTTTTAAATTTGAGAACATCACTGAATACATTACATTACACTCTTTCTTATGGTACAATTATTTTTTAAATTGGTTAATAAATAAAATTGATGCAATTAAAAGTGGGTCATACAATTTTCGGAACTTTCAGATCGTAATTTCCGATACAAAACTAAAACTGTCATATCTATATCGTATTACTATTAGTTTTTAATTTTTAAAATATCGCAGTATACCTCAGAATGTTCTCTTTCTTACAGTACAATTATTTTTAAAATTGGTTCATAAATAAATTGGATGCAATCAAAAGTTGGTGACGCCGACCAACCGGTATAGTGGTTAAAGTGTTAGCATCTAGATCGGAAGGTTCCTGGTTCGAATCCGGGTCCGGGCATGGATGTTTGTAAACGTATGGTGTAGAGGCGGCTGGTGCACCTTAAATCTGTCGTGGCCGAAAGTCCTCACGTTGGGTTGGCGTGGAAGTTTGGAGAGTGGGGTGCCAGCTCAGGTGTTGCTTCGTCATCTGACCGTGGTTCAAAATTACGAGGTGTTGTCCTCGAATCTTTCCCTTAAGGGACTGATTCCGGACCGTCGTCAATAGCCCGTTGTGTTGTTCTAGTACGACGTTAACTAAAATTACCATTACCAAAAGTTGGTGACACAAATTTCGTAATTTTTATTTCGCGGAGCAAATTCGCGGAGCATTGCATTCGCGGAGGGTTGTATTTTTTACTATCGGGTTTGCCAGATATCAAATTTATCGTAGCACCAATTGCCATGAAAACGATTTCTTTTTATTTGGCGAGGAAAAAGGCTCGCTTTTTTCCCTCTGTTTTCAGACGGTTTACCGAGAAAGTACAAAGTACAGATCGTAAAGTTTTTAGATTAACACGGTTTACTTAAAATTGTACAGGGAACAAGATGCAAAAGATTTTTTTACTGATGCGGCTATTAGTTTAAGGTGCATTAAGTGTTAAAGTAAAAATAAGTGAAATCACTTGCGAAAGAGGTATTGGTTTGCGAAGCAAACCAAACGGGATTGCGTAGCAATCCCCGGGGGTCGGCGAGCAGGTTGCGAAGCCCTCGCTGTGACGTCCGGAAAGTGAAATTAGGATAATACAAATTATTCAGATAGTTTCACTGTGCGAAAAGAATGTTGGTTTGCGAAGCAAACCAAATGGCATATGTAAAAGGAGTGTTGGTTTGCGAAGCAAACCAAATGGGATTGTGTAGCAATCCCCGGGGGTTGGCGAGCGTAAGCGAGCAGGGGGCGGAGCCCCCTAGTTATGTACAAAAGTTCAGAAAAATCACTCTCACTCAAGTAACTAGTAACAAATGGCATAAGACAGGGAGAGATGTCAACTTAATTTTGCCGAGATAGCCATTGAATAGAAATAGATAATCAGCAGCAAAGTTTCGCTTTAAATGATGTGCTACTGTTAGCGTTATTTATTACAATGTAATAAAAACGTTAATCCCAAATTGATTTCAAATAATCCCATTTTTTCCGATAACGTGGTTGTACATATTAAAAAAATCGAACAAACTTCGTAGAATATTTGGGTCGCTCGTATCATCCTTGCGTACCACCTGAAACGTTGCCGCTTACCACCAGTGGTACGCGTGCCACCTGTTGGGAATCCCTGACGTAGGTAGTTGTGTCTGGTGAGAAGTCGAAAGAAAGCGACTTCTACAGCTCTGGGCAAGGAACATGGGATACGAGCTTTAGTCCTCAATAAAACATCCAAGTTCTTTCCAGCAGATATATCATAGATCGTGAGTCTATAGTTTTATATACGAGCTTATCAGTCTCTTGATGAGCAACTTGAAGCAACTGTGATCCAACGCCTGTTCATTGTTGTACCGACCCATGCATGATGGGAGAAATTGAGCAATGATTGATATATCCTTGGCACTATACAAACTCTGCAAGTCACTCATGAAATGATGGAAATGAATTTATGATATATTTGATCAGGTTAACTTGTGCGCTTTCTTTGCAGAAAGATCACTTTAGTTCAATCGTCAATAACACGTTGTGTTGCTCCAGTGCGACGTTGTGACGTCGTGAGAACTACGTTGTGTTTGACCTTTAGGGAGAACCTGCTGCAGGGCAGGGCCTACATACTTCTATACTTGACTATATTTCTAGATCTGACACCTATTCAATAACTGATCAGAAAATATTTATTTCCGAGGATATTGATTGCATCATTTGGATGCCGTAAATCAGGATTACTTGGACCCTAGGGGCTTACTTGAACCCAAAATGATAAAGTGATGTAAGTTGTTTCTGTTACTGATTTATTGAAATGATCGACGTAGTTCTTAGTTAATCCGCAAGGTAGCAGTCGTCTGGAGGCTCAGGCACGTAGTCACGGGTTGATGTTAGTGTTTAGTGGAGGTTATGTTAATGTCATAACACGTGTACTGTTTTTATGTCTTATTTGAGTCGTTTAAAACACACGTTTATTATGCATTTGTATAGAGAAATAGAATACGGTTCAAGTAACCCAACCTAAGAGCTACTTGAACCCAATTTTCGAATAAAAAAAAAATCATGTAATGCAAAAAGAAATCGCACCCCGACAAGAAAGATGACACAACTCAAAATTGCAGAATTTGAGAAACATCAACTTAAAGGAAACTATAATACTATACTAAAATAGTGTAAGCTTCTTTTAAATTTTAGGTAAGTATTTATGGTTGTAACTTCTATTACATTCTATAGAATAGTAATATAATACGCTGGTGCACCGAATACATATTTTTCAATGACATAACATCAAAATTTTTATTTTTTGACTTTGCCATTTTTTTTGCCGGTTGCGAAAGGATAACAACTGTCACAAATAGTAAGTAGAGATTATGTAGCTTAAGAACAAAGTGGTTATCAGTACAAGTATTTTTTAATTATTGTTTTAAAAGAAAATGTATGTGAAATCTGGAAAAAGTGGGTCTACACACACAAATAACCCTGGTTTACGGTACTGAATTTTTATAGTTGAAAGTTATTCAACAAATAAATGATAAAATTATCATCAACGTAGATATTATAATAACATAGGTATTTAGATGTAATGGAACGGGATAATCATAAATTGGAATTCAAAACATTAAAGAAACCTTACATAAATCGACCAGTTAGATTTTCAAAAGTAACGAAATGGTACTTACAAACGTTGCGTTCATGTTGGAATCAGAATTATGTTTGAATTCCTGCATGTTCGCTTTCACTGGCTTTAATGAATTTCCAAAAGCTCGGAACCCCGCTACAAACAAAGCCAATTAAAAACTAAAGTATGTTGCCAGGAAAAAATGCACAAATAACTACAGAATTTAACCCAGAAACCCGAATCGATGAAGGGAACATTTCGTAATCGGGATCCACCATTTTCACTTTCCATTGTTGGAAAGTCCTGTCCGCAGGATGTCAACATCCGGACACTGGCCTGCTCATTAGTGGAAGCTCCAACTCAAAAGAATTCCGCTGGAAAACAGTTGGAATCGCTGGGAAATACCATCCATTTGAAACCAGAGGTATCATCAAGAGGGCGTTAGGCCTAACGCGCTTTGTTTCAGTTCAGAAGCCCCGTTCGCATAAAACGTGGATTCTTCGACTCTTGTTCTCCATTGACTTTTATGAAAGGTGGCTTCCGCAAACCTTGCCCAAGGATTTCCGTAAAAAGGAAAAGTCATCATTCACTGTGCAATACATGCACGTGATGTTACGAAAATATTACTGGAGAGATAGTTTAAAAAACATTTGGCCATGCATTTTTAAATTGAAAACTTCCCATCAAAGCTTGTCTGTGTACTGTTTTGACAAATACGAGTAAATAAATCTTCACAATGGTATTAGAGGGGATTTCTTTTCAATTATGGTCGGTATTTCCCGTATGAATGTTGTTTCTGATTCCTCTTGGCCAAGCACATGCTAGACCAAGTCCATGAAACCACTCTTCCTTAACCCTGGTTTCGACGAGGTATCTCATCCATCGAGGTCTGACCAATCTTACCTTAAAACTGCAATGATGCTTTCATAATGGTTTTTTTTTTTTTTAATTTTTAAACATTTAATGAAGCAAAAGTGCCGAAGATGTGTTGCGTTACTTCTGTTTGTCACAAAATTAATCAAGATTTTTTAGCTGACACAAGAAAAGAAATAGCCAAAGAATCCCATACTTCTTTTCATTACAATACATTTAATGGAGCTCTTGATTGCAGAGCTAAATGGCTTGACCGATTGCACTGTAATCAATTAAGCCACTTTGAAGAGCCCTCAAATAGCCAATAATATGTAAGCTGTTAAGAAACACTGTTTATAAAGTGCAACTAGAACTTAGTGCACAAATTATAACTGTTCGTATAGGTAAAATCTGCTTCAACAAGAACCAAAAACTAATATATGTTAACACTTGGATACATTATAATTCCGATTTAAATTTATTAAAAACTGTAGATACAGTGAAACGAGACAATATAGACAAGTAAAACTAGCCACTGCGTTGCCCGTGCCAATTTCCTTTGTGGGATTATTGGTTTGCGAAGCAAACCAAAAGGGTATTAATAGCCTATTGGATAACAGCCATCACAGATTCCCATTTGGTTTGCGAATTTGTAACGTTTTTAAATAACAGCCATAACGGAGTCACCCGTGATGTTGGTTTGCTTCGAAAACCAAATGGGCGCTACCCGTGACAGTTATTTTCGTAGGGATCACATTGCCCGTGGAATTGATTTGCTTTGCAAATAAAAAAATATATAAATATTTAATTGATAAATTATTTTTAAAAGAAAATCAAACGTTAAAGGTATCTATCCAGTGTAAAATTTTCCGCGGATTTCAAATCCGTTAAAATTTTTAATCTATCTTTAACGATCGTTGAGATAGAAAAAAAAGCACTGTAGAATGTCAGGGATAACTTTAATAATTTCTTTTGCTTTACACTCGAATCCGTTTCTCAGGAAATCAAAATGAATGAATCTCGAATCAAACGAAAGTCATTTGAATCTGTTCTCTCCCATTGGAGACGGAAGGTGAAAAAATTGGCATGGTTTTAAGGGCTGACGTCAATAGTGATATTAGGGAGAAAAATCTAAATTTTGATGCTTCTTCATTTCCGAAAGAGAGAACGGTGATAAAAACTATTCCCTTTACAAAAGAAGAGATATGATTTAACTAGAACCTGTGTTCTTTTTTAGGGCGTTTCATGAGATATTCGTGATTGGCAGGAAAGGGCGAGGAATAAGAACGCGCCTCAGCCCAACACCTTAACCACTAGACCAACCGGTCTAGTGGTTAAGGGTGTTGGCCTCTGGATCGGAAGACTCCTGGTTCGAATCCGGGTTCAGGGCATGGATGTAATTGTGCTGTCCTTAGTTAGGGGTAATGATGGTCGCCCATTGTGTGCTCCTTCACAAGTGGCCATCGCTTCCGGACTTGTAGCAGCCTATAATTAGCAATCGAGTGCCCGCCGTAATTTTAAAAAAAATTACGACAAAAAGGATGTGAATTGGAATTTTTATGCCATTATATATGTATAGTGTTCTAATTTTAGCATAGCTTTCACAATAATTTTCAGTTTTTTTTAACATTAATATTAGAAAATGATAATTTTAACACGAACATTTTGTCTACAAAACCAATAAAATATAATGTACTCATATTGTGCACATGTATTTAAAATTAATATTTTAAGATTCTTTGTTTTTCCCATGGAAAAAAATTTGAATTAAATAGAATTATATCGTTTTTTTTTTAGTGATAAAGTACAGTTTAATTTATAAAAAAAAAAAAAAAACTACAGTGCATAAATATTTTTAAAATTAAATCTGATTTTTTTAAACGATTCTTGGAGAAATCTAACACAAAATTATAACAGAGTTTTAGAGGGCTTATGTCTTCTGTCCACCTTATCTTCACCACAAGTTAAAGTAACGCGACTAATGTTTTCCACCGTGAGTTCATTTGCATTGCACACAAACGGATATATGTCTCTGCAAGCAAATAAGTTTGAAAGACGTTCATACAGCTAATGAACCATTGTTTCATTGATATCAGTTATAAATTACTCAAGTAAAACAATGATGAATCATGCTATGAACAATTTGAGTAAGTATTTATAAATTAGTAATTTATGAAAAAAATCTTTTTATATTTGAAAAAAAATTATCAACTGATTGTGGGTTTGAACCCCCCACCCCCCCTCACACACCTCCAACCCCCTTGGTTACGCCTATGTGTTCATACAGCTAATCTACCACTGTTTCATTGATGTCATTTACTAATTACACAAGTAAAACTGATTAATTTTACTATGAATAATTGGAGTAATTTTTAATAAAGTGATTTAAAAAAAAAACATATTTGCAGTTTTTCTCAGATGATGGGGGGGTTGAACCCCCAAGCCTCCTGGTTACGTCTATGTCGAGAAGTGGTGAGGTTGAACCATGAGAAAGCTTCACGATTACAACTTAAGTTTTATAATGACCGTCTCAAAAGCTTCATTTTGCTTAACACCACCCAAAGAGATGTAGGTGTCTGCAAGCTAATAACTGTTTACATCATCTTTAAATAGCTAATGTATACCATTGTTTCGTTGATATCATTAAGTAATTACTCAAGTAACACAATGATTAATTGTATTATGAAAAATTTAAGTTAAAGTATTAATAAAGGAGTGATTTGTGAAGTAATTCTCAACCGATTGGGGGGTATGGTTATACCCCCCCCCTCCTGGTTCCGCCTATTATTTAGACTGATTCTATCGTCCTGACTCTTAATTTTTTTTTAATGGTTTAGTTGACCTTGTTATTTCAAACTCGCGTCACTTTGATTTCAAGATATTGAGAGCATACTGTAATTTAATTTTAGCTTACCCTCTATTGCTTCAGAATTATTTTTTTACAGTTCCGTTGGTACTGGTAAGCAAAACATTTTATTTTCTTCTCTGACATACTGTCATATCTGTCATTTCCCATGGCATGTGCAATAATCATTCCAAGTGTCAAGCTTTTCGTGTCAATTCTTAAAATACACCCTAATATACGACAAACAATTTTTTTTCTATACCTAAACAGGGCGTTCCGAGAGAAATTTATTGCAGATGTGAGATAATGATTTGCCCCCCCCCCCCACACACACACATTCCAAAGATTCGAATTATTGTTTGGGAGGGGGAAGAGGGAACTTGGGTCTGGGGCAAAATTGACATAGATATCATTCTTTAAATTTATATATTAAAAGAAAATAGAAATTGGTTTTGCAGATTTTTTGTGTGAAATTTCGTTTAGGGAGGATATACACTGCCGCTATCATATGAGGGGGGAGAGGGATTTTGATCCTTGTTATCGTTTTATATTTTTAGGGATGGGGGTAAGGAGTCTTAAAATCACTAAAAATTGATATTGGTACTTATGAATGGCCACTCCTAAAGATAAATCAGCTTCATTTGTGAGTGTCGGACGCCAGTGCCATATGTAGGTTTCTAGCGCCCTTGGCAAAGGTAAGACTTGTCGCCCCCATGTCAAAATGTATACAGGCAGAAATAGGACTAAAAATAAAAAGCGTAACAGAGTATACTACTTCATTTGTGATAAAATAAATCACATGAAATAAACACTACATGGAGAGAAAATCGTAAAACCTACCACTTAATTTTCTTGCTTTTTGCAGGGCAAATTCTGTGATTATGTCGTAAAAAGCTTCATACTTTCTAACACTTTTTCTAAAATGGATGAAATAGCAAGGTTTGTCAAACGGTTCTTGCCCTATGCTAGACCGGAGGAAAGTTTTAACATTTTAACTTGCTGTGAAACTGCGCTCGCAGGCATAGGCGTTTATAGGGTTGTTAAATGGGGATGGTTGGGTTTGGTCCTCCCGATATGTATGGACTGTACCCCAGTAAAAAGGGGAATGTAGAATTAATTTTTAATACATATTAATTATTAATAACTAATTATATTAATATTATAAATATAGATTAATTATTAATAATTTCTTATATTTATATTATAAATATAGATTAATTATTTAACACTTAATTTTATTTACCAATCAGGAATTTTTTGTATACTATATTTACCAGATTACTTTATGGTGTGAATTTTAAAACTTACAGTACCCATTAAAATAAAAAATTAAAATTTGGATTTTTTCGTAAACGTTTCGATTTTTTCTGAACTTTTTAGATATAAACTTGATTTGCTTGATTTGCACATCGCTAAAAATTCTCTCGATTCTGACTCTGCCGCCTAAGAGTGCTAATAATTTTTTTTAAAGTTTATTAACTATATACTTGTGAACAACAACATGCAACTATAATATTAATGATGAGATGAAGACATCAAATCATTCATCAGTGTTGGTAGAAACGTAAATAGAGATATCACTGTGTAAGGTCAACAAGAAGAAAAATAACTTATACTTTTCACAGTAACATTTCTATTAAATTTTTTTAGCACAAAAATTTTCTCCCGAAAGTTTTGTTTAAATTCAAACATAATTGCATTGAATGTCTTACCTTTAGGCCCGGTGCACACATCCGGTTTTTCAACGTGCCGCGCCACTGCGGCACCGAAGCCCAACTATGCGCACATAACCGTGAAATGACGCACGAATTCATTTCGCGCCATTTGCGATGGATATTATATCGAAGAAAAAGTGTTTATTTCGTTTACTTGGTGCAAAAAAGTATATTTTGAAGCAAAATAGACGTTACTGGATACAACCATATATTAATTATTATTTATATTCCATTTGTTTATGAAAACAAGGTACTTCAGAACGGAAAATCTTTTGCGGCGACCGTGCGGAACTGCGGTACAAATTGCACGCAAGTTGGACGTGCGTCACCCCAGCGGCGCTGGAGGCATGCGTGCATTGCTCCATTGGATCTAATGTATCTCAGACCGCACTTGCGTTTGGGCAGAGGCGCCGCACGTTGAAAAAACGGATGTGTGCACCGGACCTTAAACTGCAATAATGCTTTCGTAATGTTATCTTTAATACTCTAACATTTGCTAGAGCAAAAGTACAGAAGATGTGCTGCGGACTCGTGTTTGTAACAAAATGAATCAAGAATTCTTGAGCTGACACAAGGAATATCATACTGCTTTTCTAACACGTTTAACAAAGCTGAATGATTGCAGAACTAAATGGCTTGTCTGATTGCAATGTATTCAATCAAGCCGCTTTAAAGAGCCCCTTACGGAATTTAGTTTTCTAATCATATGTAGGCTGTTAAGAAACCGTGATTGTAAAATCAAACCAGTATTACTTAATGAGATATAAATAAACTAGGGAACCCGCCCCCTGCTCGCAAACGCTCGCCAACCCCCGGAGGATTTCTTCGCAATCCTCATTGGTTCGCTGCGCGAACCTATGCTCGCTTCGCTCGCATCAAAGAAGACATGTGTCCTAGCAGAAGGGATTGTTTACAAAATATGATATTCCAAAAAAAAATATTTTTCAAATCTAAATGTTTTTGCTATTTTTTAGAAAAGATATATACAGTACCGATGGAATCTGAATTCAAATGAAAACTTTGAGAAAATTTTGACTCGAAATGTGAGGGCTGATTTGGAAATTGAATACCCAGCATGTTGTTTGAGTGTATATTTACCCCTGCACTCGAGCCACCCACGCATTTTCATTGAGTTTGCTGTCGAAAGTTGTTGTGCAAGCGTCTCGTCGAACTATAATTGTTGGCCCTGAAAAGGACCTTTTTTTTTAAATGACCCTGAAAAGATCCTCCGCTTTCTTTGATTTCTATTATTAACTGCAACAGCTCAACTAAAATTAATTTTTTTTTTCAATAAAATTTCATCCGATAACGCTATAAATTCAATTCAAGCGCGAGGCTTCGTGAAAACAAATAATCGTACAATGTTGCCAAAACGCGATAACAAATAACGTCTTTTTTGCGTGCCACGTAAGAGAATTATATATACAGATGCATGTCGAAAAGGAAATGAACCACCGAAGATCTCCCTATTTATTGACGAGTAGGTGTCGAGATTTCGTTTGCGTGGACAGCTTGTGGTACTCAAAGGCATAGGCGTGACTAAGGTGAATGTATGAGGGGGGGGGTCAGAGTCCCGAGAAGTATGGATTGTACACCAATCCAAAGATGAAACATCTGGAGACCTCACGGGGAAATGTTTGTATTTTTATATTAAAAACCACATGATATAAAAACTTAGGAGCACTGCTCCATTGTTTTCGTAGTACTCCGGTAAAATTATTAAATACTTTGCGTCTAGCTAATGTTAGTCACTTTCATTTTAAATTAAGTCATTTTAAACAATGTTGTTTTATGGTATCATACATGAGAGACACGTTGTTTGGTTTAGAACAAATTATTTATGAACAGTCTTGAATTACACTAAAACCCTGCTAATTCAAACCCTCCGTTAATCCGAATCAGCTGTTTAGAAAATTTGTAAAACAAAATACAGTAAATCAGTAAAATAATAATATATTAACATTATTAAAGTAAAAAACATCATTGGTAGGAATGCACTTACTTTTAGATACTTAGATTATCATTAAATTAAAAAGAATAAAAGAGTAGTCACTAGGACTTCATGAACTATTACATTTAGACAAAATAGTCACTTTTTGCAGTGGTAATTTTTTTTTTAACATTTTCCTATTTGGTTCTTCAGAAAACATATTTTAAGTTAAACGTAAAAATAAAGTATAGGTCATCCCGAAAATTCTGAGGTTTTTCTATAAATTCAAACGAAGCAGTACAAAAACATAAAAAATATTATTGAATCACAAAAGCACCATTATGTTCTATGACTTTTTACCATCTTTCCTGCAACTGGAAAATTATTTTGTTAAAAACATATTATGCTTATTTGTAAAGAAGTTGTCGAGGTGCTGTTTGACAGTCTCCAAAGAATTGGAACTCCAGACCATTCAGAGAATTTTGAAGTGACCCTAAGAGGTGACAGTCTGAGGGGCAAGGTCTGGTGAATATGGGGGTTGACACAAAACATTTCAGCCATACTCAATAAGTCTTTGTGATTTAAAATAGTGTTTTTCTGCCTAAAAAGTAAGTACATGGTGTCCTACAAGTTCCCGTACTGACGATTCGTGAATTTATTGTACAAAAACAACAAACTTTAAAACAATTATTTTTATGCCAGTGGAGAAAAGCACTTTTAACATAACGCAGAAAAATATTTTGAACTTACATTTATAAATGTTCAAAATTTTCGCCCTTTTCTTGGAGACAAAGCGGAAGTGGTTTGCGCATTTTTTTTTTAGAAACGCGTTTCAAGATGCAAGGAGTGACTTCTTGTATCCTTTTAGTAATGGCAATTAATAGATCACCTATTGTTTTTGATTATATTCATTAACTTTGTTCTTTAAGTATCCCCACAAAAAAAGTCAGCGATGCTCAGATCAGTGGAATGAGGTGGCCAAAGGTTTCTTGAGATCAGTCTATCGCAATATCCGGTGGCTTTCGCTCCTTTTACATTTTTACACGATAAATACGAAAATGCAAAGCTCTTAAAGCCTTATGTATCGATACCTGTGATGTGCTAATTTGTTGCGACATACGCCTCACGGATTGATGAGGGGGATTGCAATATGCTCCGCTGAGTCTGGTGTAACGACTTCAACTCTTGTTTTGTGTTCCACTTAACCTGTCTCACGAAATCGCCGAACGAGTTGATATAGCGTATCATTACACGGTATAGCATCATTTGGATATTTATGTCGCCAAAATTCCAAACATCTATCATATAATTTACATTCAAAATAAGCCTCAAACAGCGCAATTCTAATGACGTGGAACTTTAGTATCGCACAACTTGAGTGCGAAGAAAACCAAACGATAAATATTAGACTCGATAAAAGCACAGAGAAGTAGTATACAGAGGGTTCACTGAAGTCATGACGTATAGCGCTCCAGTGGGGAAGCCAATTCCTAATTGTGGGCGGAGTTTGAAATGTTTCAATCAGAGCCAGAGCGGAAGTCATTTTCTATTTTCTAATCGGCAGACTTCTTGAAGCGTCATACAGCTGAATATTCTTTGCATCATTTTAATTAATATTTAAAAACTGTACTATTCATCAACACAAAAGGTTGATCCCCAACCTTCACATATATCTAGTTGTGTTGCTCCAATGCGCAGAGTGAGTGCGATGTTAATTAAAAATACTATACCATCATCAATAGAAAAGCCGTTGTTCAAGTTTCCCGTCAATAAAAACCGTTGAAAGGTAAATTGCTTCATAAAATATAATCTTAACTAAGAAACTACTAATGTGAATTATGTGCCATTTTTAAAATCGTTTTACAATCAAGTACAATTAATAACACTTATTTATAAAGACTATTCGCCCAAGATAACTAATTTTTAAATATCTTTCAGTGTTAGTTTGTACATTTTTTTTTAAATCAAAATCAATCGTTCTTAAATTTAAGAAGCATGTGGTATTCAGAATTATGTACCATTGTGCTTTATTCATTAAGCATTTTGTGTATTTGTTGATTTTTCTTATTTACATTCTGTTTTTGTGTTATTAAAATTTACCCTTTTTTGAATTATAACCGGTTTTATGTCAACATTTATAAAGATATTTTTTTCAAATTAGGAATGCTCTTGTGTGATACTCACTGTGAACGTAATAAAGAAAAGAAAATTAAATTTAAAAGTTTGATTTTAATAATGTCAATAACAATTAATAACAAAAATAATAACAAAATTTTAATAAGAAAAATGGTCGTATCCTGTTGTGTATTTTATTGTTTATTTTGCTATACTAAATGGTGAAAAATTATGTGATTTAGCTCCAATAATGAAAAAAATTAGTATCATTATCCATTCATTTGCTACTCTAAATGGTGAATTACGTTGAGTTAGCTTGTTTATGAATGCTAAACAATGAATTTTACTCTTTGGAAGGTAAATGAAGATTCTTGTTAAGTTGCTTATTTTACCAAAGTACTTCATTCCTTTATATCCTTTTGTGTATTTTATTGTTCGTTTGCTATTCTAAAATTGTTCTAGATGGATCACACAGAAATATGAATAAGCGAGTAACAGTAGCTGAACTTTGTTCTTTTTTTACATTCAGGTCAGGTAATATCTTAGTTTTTTAGGCGCCAACTTCTTGCTTTTGTATTCGTATTCTGAGTGTGTGGGGAGACAGCAGAGTGAGAGATTTTGCCTGGAGGTTCAATACCCTTCTGTGTTATATTCTTCACAGGGAAGAATTGTGTATTGGTAAATGAATTCATGATTCAACAATAAAATTCATACAGTCCACTATCACTTGGTCGTGTGTGTGATTGACTTACTACTAAATGAGCTTCGACGAGACTTCTACATAAACAGTACTTCTTTTTATTCCTTTTTCAAATTGTATAACTTGTTCAAAAATAAATAATGTACCTGATTAAGTAATAAAAAAAATTTAATATGTAGTTTTTCGTTCAAATAATATTTCAGACTATCAACAGAGATCAACAATTTTCCAAATCAAACATGTTTTGGAATATTTTTTTAAAGAAGCATTCACATAAAAGAATAAACTAAAATGAAAGAAAAAGTTCATTCATTGGCAAGATTTCATAAATAAATGTTTTTTTTTAAAGTTCAGAAGACATTAAAAAAGTGCTATTTTGAAGCATTTATGCTAAAAAATATTTAAAGAATATTTAGCTTTTAATCAAAAATGCAAATTGGGTTTCGAAAAAATAAAATAGCCTGAGATAGTTGTTGTGGAAACCTAGTTTGGTTGTTATGGAAACCTAGTTTGGTTGTTATGGAAACGAGGTCTAGATCCGACCCTATAGTAGGGTCCGGCTCCCCCGCTGGGGCCCCAGCGTCTATGCGATTTCCTAGGTTATTTATAAGTCCATTGCTTCCTTTGGCAGTGTAGATCGGAAGGTTCCTGGTTCGAATCCGGGTTCGGGCATGGATGTTTATAAGCGTATTGTGTAGAGGCGGCTGGTGCACCTTAAATCTGTCGTGGCCGAAAGTCCTCACGTTGGGTTGGCGTGGAAGTTTGGAGAGTGGGGTGCCAGCTCAGGTGTTGCTTCGTCATCTGACCGTGGTTCAAAATTACGAGGTGTTGTCCTCGGATCTTTCCCTTAAGGGACTGATCCCGGACCGTCGTCAATAGCCCGTTGTGTTGCTCTAGTACGACGTTAACTAAAAAATTACCAATCCTTTGGTAGTGAACCCTCTGTATACTACTTCTCTGTGGATAAAAGTATAAGCAGACGATAAAATTTAATAATTCAAAAAAGAAATACAGGCAATAACTATAAGACACTCTATATTTTAGACATATTTTGTAAGATTTTCTCAGATCAACAATTTGAAATAAATATAAACAAATAAGATTTCAGATACTAACATATTAAGCTTTGTTTATAGACTTAACAGGGTTCCCACTCTTTTTTTCTAACTAAAAATAAGGACTTTCTAAGCACTTTCTAGGACAAAATAAGGACTTAAATAAAACATTGAAGAAATCGTATTATACAATGTAATACCTGACTTTCGACCAAATGGGGATGCTCTTACAGATTAGTTAATCTTATAAGAGAACAGTAGTATGTAAAAAATTTAATGTTCAAGTCTATTTTCTAAAAATTATACACAAATAGTGCCACACAAAAATGAGATTTTTCAAAATAAGCCGTCTGTGATTTTTACAAAATTCAGCAGTTAATACATGGACATTTACGTGTACACGTTTTTGTGATATGTGTAAGTACATAAACAAATTATAAAATGGAAACCGCAAGAAAAAAAACTTTGGATGCTTTTATTTTATCTCTTCGCAGCGCATTTCCTTTTCTAAAAATGGAAAGATAGAGTTAAGTTTGATGAGGACCGGATTTGGTGTAGTCGATTTCAAAGCTGCAGTTACGAGTTTGATTTCGTTTCCTTGTTGTTTTGTTTTTACTTTTTAATGGCCTTTAGGGGAGGGTATGAGCAATTTTTTAGCATATGGCTACTCATGGGTAGGAAACAAATTTGTGTTGTCTGGGTCAGGCTCCTCCCTGATCCACCAACACTTTCATTTTCGAAAATTTCCTAACTTTTTTATTTTAAATTTCTTTTTGTTTTTGAAATTACAGTGCTACCTTCTTGTGTCTGCAGCTTCAGCCTGCTTATGAAATGGAAATTACCCCAGTAATTAGTTTATAATACACTTTCATAAATTCATAATGAAAATAAGAAGTAAATTCATTTATTGGCACATCGGAGGTTTCAATAAAATAAAATTAGTGGCAAACTATTAATTTACTAAAAGGATGTAAAAGGATTGCAAGTTACATACGTCAGAGTCGAATCATACGAGTTTCGAAGAAAATATTTTCAAGTGAACCAAAACGGATCATAAGAGTAATGCCAAAACTTTGATAAATTTATAAAAGGTTAAAAAAAAAATGTATCTTTATTGAATAGATATTCAACTTGTTGCAACCATCCCAGCCTATGCCATTCGGTGTATTGCCACATAATTTTGAACCACGGTCAGATGACGAAACATCTGAGCTGGTGCCCCACTCTCAAAACTTCCACACCATACATCCTCTACACCATACTCTTACAAACATCATTTTAATGAAACAAAATTAACTTGAAAATATTCGTCTAAGCTGACAATTGAAACAGATTGCGCATGGCATAACAAAAGCAAAGGGAAATTTAAGCACAGTCGGTCATTGAGTATTTGTCACCCGAATACAAAGAGAGAGAAATTATAAAGCATAGAAAAATTATTTTCGTTTTCGGTCAGCGGCCAAATACGATGAGAGTCTGAAATTTTCAGTTTTCAAACGACTTTTCCCGATTCATGAAATTCCCTGACTATTCTCAGTTCTGAAGCACTCTGGTTTACGTTTATGCGATATTTTCCTCCAATATTTTTTTTTAATCGAGAGGGTTGAGTTTTTTTTCGGAACTGATAACCGATTACTTCAAATTTTCAAAACAGAATCACCCCCGAAAATCTTCAAAATTTTTCTTTTTTGTCCGGGATAGTTTTTACAAAGAATTAGAAGCATAAAAAAAAGTAAGATCAAAAAAAAAAAATTGCAACATATCGAGTTGCCATTTAGATAGCAGTATTAACTAAAATAAATTATCTTTATACTGTTTTCGATTCACCTACAAACTTAAAAATACACTTCTTCATAGTTATAATAAATTTTTAAAACATTGCACTCGTGGGTAATTGAATAAAACAAAATTAATTAACATTCGGTGATTGTATTCTAGTTTCCTCTATCAGGGCAACTATTTTGTGCATTGCGAGAGCCACTTACAAAATAGTCGAAAACAGACTGATTTTCATGGGTTTTCAAGTTTTTAAAGTGTAGGTGTATTATGTGCTTATCAAGAGTCGATCGACGATTTGTATATTGCGTATCAAGAGTTGCCCTTCAAGCAAGCCAGTTATCGAATCATCACCAAAACTGTACTTGTAAGCAGTTTTATCGCCGATCAGCCGCTAAAAATTGGTAGGAAATACTGTGAAAAAATATCGTCAGTTGAAAACTGAATTTTTTCAAAGGAAAATAAGCCCTTTCTAAGGACTATTGATGAAAAACAAGCACTTCTAAGGGCCCTTAGAAATGGAAGGTTAAAAAAAGCACTTTCTAAGCACCCGTGGGAACCCTGCTTAGAGTTTTTACAATGAATTAGATCTAAAATCTTATGTGTTATTGTAACACATTTAAATGTGCATGTGTTATTCTTATCAAAATGGCCATATGGGGAGGCGTGACCCATTCCACATAAAGGGAGGGTTGACCAGTGGGTCAAGGCTCCCTTAATTAAATAGTTTTGAAAATCTATATAAGATTATTTATACTTCTGTATTAAAATCTTATTTAAATTAAACTTCTTTCAATCCCAGAAATACCCATTAAAATCTATTTTCAGTACAGGATAAAATTTTAGCAATTTTTTTTTTGGCATCCTCAAAATATACATTGAAAAAAATTTGGGGCCTCTCCAAACAAAAATTCTGTGTACACTCTTGATCTGCACCACTGATTACAGTATTCTCTACTATTATAAAAGGAAGTGTTTGTTTGTCTGTCTGTTTCTTGCCGCAAAATCCTGACGATTCTATGGTACTTACAGCAATGATATTTGGCACACAGGTAGTCCGAATTTTTTGCAATTTTTGGTCGCGGCGAATTTTAAAATTGAATCTAGAAGATTTTAAAATGAATTTAATAGTTTTATTCTTTTTCTTGTTTTTCAAGGCGTTTCTTTCGGATAAAAAAAGAAACACACGAATGTACTTTTTCTACCCACGTGACCTTGCCGTCAGCCTTTGGAACCTTGCTACGTTTTTTCATCCGACAGAACGCGGAGAAAGATATTTTTTTTCGTTATCGCTTTGATTTTGCGCGGAGGAATGATTTTCCAGCCAGACGATAAATCTTTTAACTGGAGTCACTTAGTTCTTTTTTTCTATCTCCTAGACCGTTAAAGATAGAGTAAAAATTCAACGGATTTGAAATCTGCGGAAAATTTCAGTTTAGATTGATACTTAAAAATGATTTTCTTTAAATAAATAATTTTTAAATTGAATATATCTTCAACGGATTTAAAATCTGCGGAAAATTTTACACCAGATTAATACTGTACATCACGGCGTTGCTTGCGGTCCATCTCCAAGACCCGTTAAAGATAAGAGTAGGAATTTCAATGGATTTAAGATCTGCGGAAAATTTCACATCAGATCAATACTTAAAAATATAATTTTCTTTAAATTCATAAAATTTTTAAATTGAAATTTTTTTTAAATATTTTTTTGCTAGAGATTGTGACGTCACGTCAACCTTCACGTTCAAAAAATAAACAGATTACATTTCCTACCCTCTTACAATTTCAGCGAAAGAGAGCAAAACAAAATTTTAAAATATATATATTTTGTCTGGAAATGTTTAGTTCTTTTTTTGAAAAATCGGGATCGTTAGACATATAAAAAATTTCAACGGATTTGAAATTTGACACCAGCTAGATACCTTATACGTTTGATTTTCTTTTAATAAATCATTTTTCAATTAAATATTTATATTTTCGCAAGAGATTGTTTCGTCACGCCGAATCCGTAGCAATCACCGGGGCTTAGCGAGCAGTGGTCACAAATGACCCCAGGAAAAGAACTGTCACGGGCAATCGCCGTGCTGGCACGCAGTGGCTAGTATTCTATAAAGTTCTTTCAAAATTCGCTAAACTGTCGTTTGATTTCATTTGAAATAATTCCTTCCTTGACGAATTTAGAAGTGCGCCAACGCCGTTACACCGCTATAAACGTAGACTGAAGCTTTACCAAAACATTCTACAAAAATTTAATGCCCCCAAAGACATTTGTTTCACAAATTTCAAATTGTAACCACGGCTGCGGTTTTCGCGGTGCTTGAAAATTACGACGCCAGTGTTCTTTATTCGAATTACAATTTCGGCGATTACGATTTATTCTATTCTCAAAAGTACTTGTCATCGCGAATCTCTAAATAGGACAAACGACAATAGTTGCCGTTTTCATCAAAATTTTAAAAGTTCCCCAATTTTTTGTGAATTTTTCCCGATATTTCCAGAATTTAAAAGTTCCTTGATTTCCCGGTTCTGTTACCACCCTGTTAAAACTAATTTTCTGTGTTTTAATGCAATCGATGAATTAGATGAGTTTCTGGTATTTTTGACTATATCAAGGCTTCTAACAGGTTTCAAGGTCCAAAAAGGTGACAAAAGTGACTAATTAAACCAAAACGGTGACAAAAAGTGACTAATCGAGTAGAAAAAGGTGACAAAAAGTGACTAATGGAGCAAAAAAAAAGTAACAAATAACAATAATGCTAAATATATTCAAGTATAAAGATAGAAAATAAAAAGATCCTCCCAAGCTACCCCTATCTTTTATTTTTATTTCTTTGGAAGGATATTTTTATTTTCTTCATTTAAAAAGTACATCATTTTAAAATATTAACATAAAAATTTAAAAAAATCGGAAGTATGATTTTTTTTAAATTCATTTATTTTTGACACGGCTTGAAGAACTTCTTCCTTTTCTTTGAAAAATTATGCCTTATTTTTTGTTGTTGAAAAAGTCTGAAATTACTTTTGTCTTTTTCTTCTCAATAGAAGAATGTGCATTTTTTAAAGTCTGTCTTTGCTGACCAGCATCATATGAGACTTTAGCCGTTCCTTCAATCATTGCCTGAACACCTCATCCTCTTCCTTACACATAATTTTAAGTTTTCGTTCTTCTATCACCTTTCTTTTCTTTGCCAGTTGCTTTAAATTTTTTTCTCTGCTTCCAGTCTATCTTTTTCTTTTCTGTCCTTCTCTAATTTTTCTTGTGCCTTACGTTTTATATCTTCTAAATAGGCACTGTAGGCTTTATATGCAACCTTTACCATATCCATTAGCTTTGATGTGATTGACACCAAATAAGGTTGATTGTCAAAATTTGCCAAGCTACTTTTAACCGTCTTCCATGCATTGAGTGTGCATTCTGACATTGATGCTCTGTCTCCTGTCAAAGCTCTTGCTGAGGCTGAGAAGTCAAGTTCAATGTCTGCACTGCCATGAGAAAGTGACAGAGCAGTCTTCACTAGCTTTGACACAACTGGTTACTTAGGATCCACACCACTAATGCAGGGTTGCCAACCTTTTCTGAGCAGCTTCAGGAGCATTCTCATAAAATTTCAGGAGTTTTGAGACTGTTTCCGGAGCAACGCGAAGATCAAGACAAAAATAAAATATCTGCATATTTTTCTTTAAAAAGTGTCATAAAATTCCCTATTAGCACAAATAATTTATTTTTAGTCCCAAATGCGGACGTCCAAAATAAGGAATTGTCAAAAATTTCGAAAAAAAAATAAATATTGGACGTTTTGCTAACTCGAGTTTTTGTTTTGTTTTCCTCACTTTTTTCCACCTTTCTGGCCATTTTCATAAAACAAGTAGGTAAACCTGAACCTAATTGATGAAACAACGCAAAATAACAGACATGTTCAGAGTAAATACCACACAGAAAAATTAAGAAGATTTGCAAGTAAAATTTCTTGCATTGTTTTAAAAAAATTCTTATTTATATATATCTGCTATTTTAGTATTGCAAACGCAAAATTCGCGCAGGGGAGGTTAGATTAAGGTTTTTTTTTATCAAAAATGCAAATAATCTTAAATCCGGAAAGGCCGAGGACAAAAGGATTCCGAATTTTAGACTTTGTACTGTTTAAAGGATAAAAAATTACATGTATACATGAAAGGTTTTATCCTTAAATTATAGAAACAAAATTCTAGTACACAATTTCTAAGAAAATGGAAAAAATTTTCCTTTTCATAGAGGAAATTTCCCTTTTCCCTAGATTGAAGCGATTTCGGGAGTGAACCAATGATTACGCTGAGTT
The DNA here is from genome assembly GCA_947359465.1 of Metellina segmentata. Taxonomy (NCBI): domain Eukaryota; kingdom Metazoa; phylum Arthropoda; class Arachnida; order Araneae; family Tetragnathidae; genus Metellina; species Metellina segmentata. The sequence continues at coordinate 10,908,601 of OX375882.1, read as the reverse complement.
GCGGATTTTCTATTCTTTAGCGTAGAAACTCTGGAAGTTCCGGAGCACTTGGCAACTCTGCTAATGTCTCGCAGTCTGAAGAATTGGTTCTAGTAAACATCAATATGCTTCATTCTACATCCTTATTCCTCAAATTATCTTTGGAGTAATTTCCACTCATCCAGTAGTATGTCTGTCGGGACATCCTATAGCATTGCTCTTGCAAATTCTAATACTTGTCGAACACTCTCACCACTGAGTTTCTCAAGAGGACCGACACAGGATAAACTTTTAAGGAGAGATGAAATGAAGGAGGAATTCTTCAAAAGATATTTAACATTGGCATGAGATTCTGCATAGTGATTCTGAGCCCTTAGAAAAAATTAATTCATTTCCTTCTCTTTCACATTCTGTAGCGCTCTAGAAATTTGATCTCCAATCACAATATCAGCCAGAGGCAACAGTTTCTGAGGACATATATCTTCCAATTTATCCATTTTCAAATCTCGAATAAATTCCTCTTTGTAGATCCTACCCAAAATTGTTCTTGTCAATAAATCACAAGTTGAGGATGAAGGTTATGTATTAGAGGTTCTTTTTTCTGAAGAAATTCGGTCACATGATTAAGTATAGGTACTTGCACTTGATACGACAAATATCACCTTAGCCTTCTTAGTTTCTCTTCTAAGGAAATGAACAATTTTTTTGTAGCTCGGTCTTTGTATCATGTTCAGGGCCCGATTTAGAAAATTTGGTATAGTAGGCACAATAAGCAGGAAGGGGGCCCCCATGTTATCCGTTCATCACAAAAACTAATTTTAAAACAATAATTGGTACTTACGTATTTGACTGTTGACCGTTTCAAAAATTGTTGAAAAAACATTCCAGAAAATATAAAAAGGTATTTTTGTTTAAAATGTTCAGAAACTTTTGAAACTTTGGGGCCCTTTAAATTATGGGGGCCCTAGGCCCGTGCCTAACGGGCCTAATGGTAAATCAGGGCCTGATCATGTTTGGCTTCTTTATTGGAATGTTGTCATGGAAATACTTTCGCACTGCAATCAACTGTTCAAGCAACCTTTCAGCAGCTGGCTTTAGGCTTAGCCACCTGCTTGACCAATGCTTGATGAAATAGTGAGTGGGAAGTTTCAAGTCTTCTTGAATTTGTTTGTATGTTGACCAACACTTAGGCCACTGATTAAAAAATCTGTGAATAGTAAAAACTAGTTCAGACACATCTTCCCCCAACTCTTTTAGACCTTTAAGAAAAGCATTATGTATTGTGTGAATATTACATGTCCCAATGTTAATTAGTTCTTTTTTTCGGGTAGAAAGTAATGAGTCATTAATCTTTTTAAAAACTGACCTTCACTAATAAAACCTCAAGAATTTGTAATATTCAACTTCGATGATAACAGAGAATGATTTTCAGTACGTTCGCAATACTCCTTCATTATTTAACCCTCTGGATACAGAGACGGACAAAATTTTTGCATTCTTTGGTTACGGAGGGGTTTGGAATCTTTCAGAACTCAAACTACTGAAGAAATGGCTGAAGGCCATTAAGATTTCCATGCAACAGAGAGCAGCGCTTGAATAGCCTCCGTTAAGGGCATACGGACCACCTCGATAGACTAAATGCATGAATTTTAAGTTCACCATTCGTCAAGCCATATACAATTTAAAAATAACCGTATAACGAAAAAAACATTTTCCTTGAAAATATACGCCTTGCATTTTATAATCAACTGTAACAAAATGTATTCCCTTCATAATTTTGGGTGGAGTGGTCGTTCACGGTAAGAAGGCGATTTGTCGCCAAATATGGCAACCTTCACCTTTTGCGGATTTACTTCACATCTGCCGTTTTTGTTATGACAACCCTATCTGCTGTTACGGAATTCGGCCGCCATCTTGATTTGGCGACAAACGTCTTACCGTGAACGACCACTCCACCTAATTTTGTTTTCTGTAGTTATTTACTTTTTAACAGTTTGAAATTTTTTTTTTTCACAATATCCCAGTTTGGTACACTTTTCTCAAAAAATATTGCAAGTATTGTCTCCAAAATTTTCCTGGCAACAAAAGATATCCCATTTGAAAATAATAAGAAGGATTTTTAATTTTAATCTAATAGAAATAAAATTAGATTTTTTTAAAAACTTTTTTTCAAAAATAACGGAATTAAAAATTTTTTTTTAGTGATATTTCTATATGTTCTGCATTTGAATTTAAAATAATAGGTATTATTGTTGAAAACACTTGTTTGAACAAGTGTGTAAAATTTGAAAAGTGTAGCTTCAATAGAATTTAAGAAAAGTGTACCAAAGCATAAAAAAAAAACACATTTTGAGAAAAATGAAAAAAAAAACATAAAACCACTTACAATGCTTAAAATTCACTAGATTAAAATTTTCCAGCACCATAATCATTTTGATTCAGCATTTCTGAATCACATTTCTTTCGTTTCAACAGCTTTAACTTCATTCTGGCATTTTTAGATAGCTTCCGGAAAAGTTGTGTCAATCTTCTTCTCGGATGCACTAATTTCGGTCACTGAGCAATCAGCAGCATTTACCTTCCTCACAACAGTAAACCGATTTCCACTAAATTTGCGTCTACCAAACAACTTTTTTTTCGCCATTGCAAACAAGCAAAAGGAACTTTTTAATCAATATATGAAGCTGTATTTTTTACCAAATCATAAAACACGTCGTTCAATCCCTTAGCTCGGTTCAAAAATACATCACTTGCTCAATGCACATGTCTTGAAAAAGACATGTGCATTGTGCAGGTGATGAAAAAGAAGCATTTAATTATACTCACACAGATTAAAGTAAAAAGTAAAAAAAAAAACTACTGTCAATATTGCAGTAAAAATGAGGCTGAAAACTTGCCGAAACATTGTGCAAGTCAAAACGTACGTACATGTGATTTTATTGGGAGAGGGCTAAGGCCAACGGGTGTGTGACAGGCGTTGTATACATTCGTAAACGTCTGTTTAAATGTGTTTATAGTTTTCAAACCTGTACACAAGTTATACATTTTTGGAATCGTCTTAATTCCCGCTATTTTTAAGCCCAAAATTAAAAAATCGAAAATTTGAGCCAAATTATGTTCCCTGTGTCCATAAGTAGACAGGAATGTCGGGGTTCTTGATGGGGAGCTTCGAGCGCTTAGAATGTGTGAGGTTGATTATCTATTCCCTTAAAAACTTTGCCGAAGATACCCCTTCAAGTGTAAATTATCCTACATATTGAAGATTCCACAGTCCTTTCAGAGTTTGCCATGACATATCTATACATTCTAGACATAATCAGACCCACAATAGAAACTGCAACATGTGAGGACAAAGGTACTAAACCCATTATCTCTCCTCCTGGGTTAACGTTGAGTTAATATCAGCTTGATCCGTCCGGTTTCTTGACTTCTCCATTCTTGTCTTATTCGAGAATCCAAAAATAAAATGGGTCTGTTGAGACCACCCTCAGATCTGTGTATGGAGGATGTTATCCCCCTTTTAAGTGACCACTGCCATCGATCACCATTTACGAGCTGTCAGCGTCTGACCTTCTAGAGGGTTCCTCCTTTTGTTCGTCCCAGTCGAGGGGGTTGGACATGCAGATGGTCCTGCTTCCCTTAAACTTCGTTTTACTGATAGCCTTTTCCTGAACTTGCTGCTAATACACCGCGGGCAACGTGAAGTATCCTTTTACAACTGAAACGATACGTTTTTGAATCAATTCTTGCGGTGGAACGTAGCGCGCATTTCAAAATTGAATTCATGCGAACCCGGTTTTTTTTTTTGAGGAAATGAATTTTTTTAATTACACACACACACACACCAAAAAGTTTTCTTCAAATATAATTTAAGAACTTAAAATCCCTGAAAAGGTGACAAAATGTCAAAAAGGTGACAAAAAAATAAAAAGGTGACAAAAAGTGACGTGTTAGGAGCCCTGCTATATACACCTGTAATTCCTTTCAAATGAAGGTATATTACCAAACCAAGGTTGGCACATATATCGGATATTTTACGATTTATACAAAGACTGATATATATCATCCCATAAAAGCTCAAGCAGGTATGACACTGAATTCAGTTACAATTGCTAACTACTAGTAAGTTACTACTTTAGTGATTGTTAAGGATTGATAAAATCGTAGCTTTCAACTTGTATAAACAAGTGTTTGCTGGAACAAAAAAAAATCTTTATTTTTCAATCATGTGAAATGGTTACTTAATTCAATAAGTGTGTTCGGAAGCGAATACTGGTAATTGGTAATTTTTAGTTAACGTCGTACTAGAGCAACACAACGGGCTATTGACGATGGTCCGGGATGCGATATTCCACTTTGACTAACTTCCGGGCACTCGCGTCGCCAAGCTTGCCAAACCAGTCGAATTTTTAAGCTGCCTGTCGTTCCGCGGTAATCCCTCCCCCGTAAGTTGGCAACCCACGTCCTCATGCAACGCGCCCGTCTCGTACCGTCGACACTAGCGCGTCTATTGTTTGTTTGTTATCCAGAGGCTTGATTATCAATTATCATCGAATATGGACACGTTTAAAGACAAATATTTAGGCGAGTTGAAGAAGGAATTCTTACTTGCATTAGACGAGTATAGTTGAAACGACGAAAAAATCGTTTTTGATGTGCAATCCAAACCGAGAAGGAAATGAAGATGTTTGGAAAGCTTCAGCTCACTAACCAACACGATGTCATATATATGTTTCAATGATATAACAACAAAATTTTTATTATTTGACTACTGTCACTTTTCTTGCCGGGGTGCGATTCGTAAATTAGTCTCCATAAAAACTTAATTAATTTCAGGCATTACGCCAGAAAAGATGTGACTGTTTATGGAATTCAAAACAAATATTGAGTTGAAGTGGTGTTGCACAAAAACGGATTTAAAATACACATCGGATGAGCTCTTGACAAAATGTTACAGCAAAACATTAAATTCTCCGTAAACAAACAGGGCGCGATCACTGCGGTTCGCGAATAATCTCGTGAAACGCGAGAAAGCGCGAGGTTGGCATCAGGGATTGGAGTAGTTGCTAAATCCTTGGCGACGCGAGTGCCCGGGAGTTAGTCAATGTGGAATATCGCGTCCGGGATCAGTCCCTTAAGGGAAAGATCCGAGAACAACACCTCGTAATTTTGAACCACGGTCAGATGACGAAGCAACACCTGAGCTGGCACCCCACTCCCCAAACTTCCACACCAACCCAACGTGAGGACTTTCGGCCACGACAGATTTAAGGTGCACCAGCCGCCTCTGCACCATACGTTTTACATACATCCATGCCCGGACCCTTCCGATCTAGAGGTCGGAAGCGAATGCATTTTTGAAACTGTTGATGTAACGTTAAACGCAGCGTAAGAGATAAACAAATTTGTCTCTTTCTTTACTTAGTTACTTATACACTCTCAAACCCAAAGTAGAGGATAAATGAGAGAGGTTGGCTCGATGGATCGACCTACCCTGAAATGTCTGTGTGAAAAAGTAGCAGATATGTAAAAACGGTAGAAAAGTCTCATCTTAAATCTATTTTACCAGCTCAGATACAAAGATATGGGAAAGAGAGAAACTTGAGTTTTAAAGTAAAAATCTATATAAATAAGAATGGAGTGTTTGTTTGTACATTCAATATTTTCGACCCATTTCAAGTTTTCTATCCGTTTTGGACCCTTCTGATGCCGAATCCGCCTTTTTCTCGTTTGGTGTCTGTCTGTCTGTCTGTATGTTGTGCCCTATACACGTCCACGCGGTTTAAGATATTTTCATGGAAATTTGCATACAGTGAGTACTTATCTTGATTTAGTGAGTGGAATTGGTTGCGAAAGTCTGTCTGTCCGTCTTTCTGTTTTATGCTCGATTTTGTGTTTGTGTGTTTGTGTAGGCATCACATGAATTGTATTCCAGATATTTGATTGCAGTGTATTTTATTTTATACATTATCTATTAATTTAGTGAATGCAATATTAAACATTTCTTTATTGTTGTATTTAGACGAGTTTCATGCTAAAACACCTGAGTAAGTATACTTAAATCAACCATAATTTGGTAGTTTTGTAAAAATTGGAATGTCTATTGAATATTACGATTAATTCGATTGCTTTACCAGTACTGCTGAAAAAGTAATTATTCTTCAAAAAATTATATTTTTTAATGAAATTTCAGCTCTGATACTTCATTTATTTCGAGTCTTATTTTTGTTCTTAGCGCAATGAAAACGATTTCGGAATATTTGAGACAGACGATATTTTTCAAGGAAACGAGAATGAACAAGATCGCGTGAGCAGTGATATTTTCTGTTTCTTTCGCTCTGAATTAATTTCACATTTCTAAATTTTGTGCACTTTTAGTTGTAAATTGTGGCAACTGTCCGAGATCAAGAGATAAAAATGAATCACAAATTAATATCTTTAGAACAATTTTTCCGACATCTTTTATTTTGTTCTATTTTACTGTTTTAAATATTTATTATTTGTAATAAATGTGTTTTCCTTCTCATCACACCCAACAGCACCACAAAGTATTAGATTTGAAAATGTTAGGTAAGTCAGTATAAATTTTCAGTAAATTTTAAGTGTAGTTATGCCATTATTGAAAGAATAATGCCGTTATTTAAAGAATAATGCCGTTATTTAAAGAATAATGCCGTTATTCAAAGAATAATGTCGTTATTGAAAGAATAATAATGTTTAAAAATCCAAACTAGAACTTTTTCCAACATTAAAAAATTCGTTGTAGTAATGACAGGAGAAGATTGCAAAATTTCACAATGTCGCATACCGAAGGAAAGAGTGCCACAGGTAAAAAAATATTGTTTTGTTGACTATGAGTGCGAGAGCACTCGCCGTAAATCGTAATTTTAATTAATTGAGTTGCACATGAAGAGAACTTAAGAAAGGGAATTCCAAATCTTCCTATAAATCGTCTTTTATAGTAGTAAACTTAGTAACACCTTTCGTCTTTTTGTAGCTTTGTCATACAGCAATTGTGCGATGTATGTGAAATGTATTACATGAATGGATATGCATGTGTAGGATTTGTGTCCAAAGTTAGTTGTAGAAAATATAAAGATGGCGAAAGGTGTTAAAATAAATTTTTATTCTACAAAAAACGTAAGTCATTATATATTTTGATTATCTCTTCAATCTAGAGTAAACGAATTCAAACCGAGTAAGGTCGGGTATTTTGCTAGTATATCTATATAAATAAGAATGGAGTGTTTGTTTGTACATTCAATATTTTCGACCCATTTCAAGTTTTCTATCCGTTTTGGACCAATCTGATGCCGAATCCGCCCTTTTCTCGTTTGGTGTCTGTCTGTCCGTCTGTATGTTGTGCCCTATACACGTCCATGCGGTTTAAGATATTTTCATGGAAATTTGCATACAGTGAGTACTTTATCTTCATTTAGTGAGTGGAATTGGTTGCGAAAGTCTGTCTGTCCGTCTTTCTGTTCTATGCTCGATTTTGTGTTTGTGTGGGCATCACATGAATTGTATTCCAGATATTTGATTGCAGTGTATTTTATTTTATACATTATCTATTAGTTAAGCGAATGCAATATTAAACATTTCTTTATTGTTATATTTAAATGAGTTTCATGCTAAAACACCCGAGTAGGTATACTTAAATCAACCATAAAATTTGGTAGTTTTGGAAAAATTGGAATGGCTATTGAATATTACGATTACTTCGATTGCTTTACCAGTACTGTGTGTGTGTGCTGAAAAAGTAATTATCCTTCAAAAAATTATATTTTTTAATGGAATTTCAGCTCTGATACTTCATTTATTTCAAAACTTATTTTTGGTCTTTGCGCAATGAAAACGATTTCCGAATATTTGGGACAAACGATATTATTTTTAACGAACGGGAATGAACAAGATCGCGCGAGCAGTGATATTTTCTGTTTCTTTCGCTCTGAATTAATTTCACATTTCTAAATTTTGTGCGCTTTTAGTTGTAAGTTGTGGCAACTGTGCGAGATCAAGAGATAAAAATGAATCACAAATTAATATCTTTAGAACAATTTTTTCCGACATCTTTTATTTCGCTGTTTTCAATATTTATTTTAATAAACGTGTTTTCCTTCTCATGACACGCAACAGCACCACAAAGTATTCGACATAAAAATGGCAGGTAAGTCAGAATAAATTTTAAAAGTAGTTATGCCGTTTTTTAAAGAATAATAACGTTTTTGAAAGATAATAATTGATAATTTTTAGTTAACGTCGTACTAGAGCAACACAACGGGCTATTGACGACGGTCCGGGATCAGTCCTTTAAGGGAAAGATCCGAGGACAACACCTCGTAATTTTGAACCACGGTCAGATGACGAAGCAACACCTGAGCTGGCACCCCACTCTCCAAACTTCCACGCCAACCCAACGTGAGGACTTTCGGCCACGACAGATTTAAGGTGCACCAGCCGCCTCTACACCATACGTTTACAAACATCCATGCCCGAACCCGGAACCTTCCGATCTAGAGGATAACACCTTAACCACTATACCGGTTGGTCGGCCGTTTTTGAAAGAATAAAAATGTTTAAAAAATTTGAACTAGAACTTTTCAAACATTAAAAAATTTGTTGTCATGATGACAAGAGAAGATTGCAAAATTTCACTATGTCACATACCGGATGCAAGAGTGCCACAAGTAAAAAAATATTGTTTCGTTGACTATAGGAACGCTCGCCGTTAATCATAATTTTTATAATTGAGTTGAACATGAAAAGAACTTAAGAAAGGGAATTCCAAATCTCCCTCAAAATCGTCTTTTATAGTAGTAACCTTAGTATCACCTTTCGTCATTTTGTAGCTTTGTCATACAGCAAGGGTGCGATGTATGTGAAATGTATTACATGAATGGATATGCATGTGTAGGATTTGTGGTACAGCTACACTCTACGTTTATGACTGATGGCAACGGCTTGGCGATTTTTTTTGACGCACTTCTAAACTCGCCAAGGAAAAAATTATTTCTAACTCTTTTCCTGTCACAATTTTTTTTCTTTTTACAACACACTTTTTAAGCACATTTCAGAACATTTTAAAAAGTATATTTAAAAAAAATTTCATAAAAAGTAGTAAGCTTAATCACATATCAAAACACATTTGTGAACCAGCAGAGAAACTAAGCTACGAATACCCTGAAACTTATCAATTACACTAAATCAGTGAGCATGTTGAAAAAGAAAAAGATTTACAAAAGAAAAAAAGCAAGAAATAATACCTGATAACGTCAGAATTCTCTCGTAAAAAAATAATGAAAACGAAAATGGTCAAAAAAAACAAAACTCTTAATCCTGTCGTGAAAAAATTATTATAACAAAATAAAAATTCCACAACTGTCAAAATACAAATAAATGGACCAATGGTATCACAGAAAACGATTTAAAAGGACCAATGCAATCAAAGGATATTTAAAAAACAAAATAACCAATGGGAGGAAAGAAAAAATTTCAAACGAATCAATGAAATCAAACGATTTTAACGGATTTTGGGAGAACTTTCTAGAATATTCAAAATGAAAATTTCCGTTTGCCGAGGTTGCCGTGAAAACCACAACAGCAACGAAAGATGGGTTGCCTTAATTTATCGTAACTCGCTACTAGAAGTGCGCCAAAAAAAAAATCGCCAAGCCGTTGCCATCACTCATAAACGTAGAGTGTAGCTGTACCGGATTTGTGTCCAAAGTAAGGTGTAGAAATTATAAAGATATGGCGAAAGGTATTTAAATAATTTTTTATTCCACTGCATTTTTTTTTTGTGGAATTTTTTTCTATAATAATTTCTTACAAAAAACGCAAGTCATTATATATTTTGATTATCTCTTCAATTTAGAGTAAACCAATTCAAACCGAGTAAGGTCGGGTATTTTACTAGTCCTTAATAAGGTTATAGAGAAAATCCAGCCACCAGATTTCGATGTTTTTCAAGGTCATTGAGACAATACTCCAGGTTTTGGACAAAAATGTAATTATCCCTCATTTTTATGGACAAAATTAAATTCTTTGATAATTCCAGGTTTCCTTGACACGTGAGAACCCTGAAGAACTTTTGAGACAGTTTTGCTCCAGAAGATAACTAGCCGCAACTCCCACCTCTAATGATGTTTTCTTAAGGTACAACAATGTCTTTGGAAAGCAAATGAAACAAACAGCAAGAGCAATTTTCACATTTTATTACAGGAAGGTGATCGATTTCGGCATCCATCTGGAAACACGTGACAACAGCACAGGCAAGTGCTTCTTCAATGCATAAAAACTTTTATTTCACAACCTGACTTCAGCTACACTTCACTTTGTACAAGCACATATGAAAAAACATCGAATCATCTCATTACATCAGTTCGCCTCCACATTTGTACTAACTTTGTTTTCCTTCGCATATCACAACTCAAAGTATTGGCGGCAATTTTTTTTTCAAATCAACAGTGGAAATCATGTTCTTCAAAATTACTTCCAAAGCGAGAAATAACAAGCAATACAGTATGTGCACTTCTGCCGACCACGAGAACTGCTCCCAATGCAAATTCTCAGGGGGGTGGGGTGGGGATGACAACACTGGTTCACTTTAGTGTGACTAACAGATGTATTTAATTTATTTTTGTTTTTATGAATGGCAGCAAAAGACACAGTACTTGTATCAATCTTCAATCTTTTTATCAATAAAATTTATTTTTAATTTATCATAAAATGCACCCATGTGACACTAGAAGCATACACAAGGGATTAAGATCTGTTTCTACCCCAACAGACAGGCACTGACTTTGTGGCAGGAGTTGTTCTCGTGGTAGACAGTAGTGAAGCTAAGTGAAATAACTAACAGAATACACAAATGAAAGATTTTTGGAAAAGTGAGGTAGAGTAAGAACTTACACAGCGCCCTTTCAAACTACATGGGTAAATCATTTAACGGAAAAAAAGCAGCATTTAAAAAACACATTGAATTGGGGAAAGCTGTATATTCAAGCAAACAAAATAGATCCCAGTCAAATTAATTTTTTTTAAACGTTCCAAATGCAAAAGCAAATTTATTAAGCGTCGAATTTTGGACTTGGTTTGGTTTATTGTTGTAACATTGTTTTTGCTACTCAAAGGAGACTAAGTGCTGCAATCACAAAAAAAAAAACAGATTTATTGAGGATGTCTCGATGTGTATGTTAATCACACGTCACATCTTTATATTTTAGCATAAAGCAGCCCATACACAATTTTAAAAGCAGTCGATGCAAAAACATATTTGACTAGAGGTACAGAAAAAGAACCGTAACACAGGGCATTCAGGAAATACTCAGACAAAAAAAAAGGCAAAATCCAGTAAATGTCCTTGTGTTTTTACTCTACCTCAGAATCACTCAATTAACTCGAAATACAGAATAACTACATTTCACTTCAAACGCGCCTAAGAGAAATGGAATGTCTAAAAGAGGCATATTTTTTAATATCAAACACAAGACACAAGTACACTAAAAAATAAATAATCTCTCATTTGATTCAAAGCCATTTTTTTGCAGAATGTCACAAATAAGTACACATTGACAAAACTCAAACTACAACAGAGATTACAAGAACAAAACACATTAGAAATCAATCGTAACACACAATTTAACACATTCTCAAAGACAACAAACGCAAATATCAGCAAGCCAGTACATTTCAAAAGGACCAACCTGTTAAAAACAATTATTTTGAAACTTTAAGGATGGAATCGGGCGGTGTTGCTTCAGAATTAAAAAAGACCTGGATAAGAGCAATACAGGAAGGGCCCCGCAGACCGCATAAACCTCGAGCAGCACAATATCAATTCTTAATTGTTTGCAGTGTCTTTTTATGAGACATGGTCATGCATGGTTGAAAAAAGAATTTGCAAAGAATTAGTGAAAAGTACCATGCTTAAAGAGTACTTGCATCTCTAAAAGGTACAAAATCAAATGCAAAGTGGGTATTTTAATATAGGGTCCCCTCTAAAAATTTGATCTTGGACCCATAAAATTTTCTTTTGGTATTTATTCACTAATACATCTAAGCCCTTCAACATTTATTCGCAAGTATGAGCAGTCCTGTTGCAATGTCACAGATAATGGTGGACTTTAGACAGTTCTCGTGGCTTGCGTAAAATCTTATATTTCTCGCAGCAGTTTATTCAATTAGCATGGTCAGTATTAATTAACATTCAAATGGTATTAATTAGCAATTAAAATCAAATCGCAACAACATTTACATCAATAATTATTAGGTTCATCAGTTAAATTAAAGAGCAAGACATATATTGCTCACCTAAATTCTCAATGACAGTGCATTATAAATGTCTGAAGTGACATTCAGCAAATAGCTTTCACTTAAGATATGTCAATTGACCTCTATTTAGCATATGTGGATTGAAAGACATTAGTAATGCTCTTTTAGATAAACTGATGGAGAAAATAGTTCACACTACACATAATTGCATTCATACCCATAAAAAAGGGTTTTTTCCTGCACTAAAAATAAAATAAATGACAAAAATTAGAAAACCAATTTGAATCATTGGAGCAAAATAACCCTTTCATAAATTGATTTAAGTAGTAAATTTTAATAACCCATTGTTTAATTTTGTATGTAATTTTTCATATTTCAAGTACTAATGGGTGGAAAAATTGCAGAATAAATTAAAGCGGACCTGAATTTTATGTGGCCATAGGATCTTAGCTACATGCTAATAACATATATCGACAACAGCAATCCATGAAAACTGTCTAAAGCTCATCAATTCACTGTTTTACAGTGTATTTTATCTACCATACTTTCATTAAAATCTCAAAGATAATTATTTATATAAACATTTTTCCTTAAATAGAATCATTAGCTCTATTTTGGAACAGGAAATTCTTAACACTTCTCATCAATTCCATCATATCAGTTTCTAACACTTGTATCGTCAATAAGCCACAAACACCAATCGCAATTATAATTAAGCCATTTGTTAAAACTGGGTCAGAAAAAAGCTCTCCAGAATATTAGTGTGAGGACAATATTCAGATAAACATCGCTCAAACAAAATCTTTCAAAAAAATGGTGAGTGTTAAGTGCAATTGATAACAAAAATATAATACTGATAGCTATCTTCAGACATACTCAGAGACAAACCAAAAAAATTGAACAAAATAAAACATGGAGAAAATAAACCTTTTAGAATCATATTTTATTCCTGCGGTAGTTACATACAAATACTTGTTTGAACCTACGCCCCATTATGCAATTAAAAATCTACTTCTCTAAGAGTTCTTTCAAATCTTTGTAAAAGTACAGAAAAGTTAATGAGCATAATAAAACATTTATTATCCTGAAAGTCGTTTAAAAAGAAATATTCAAACTACAATTAATACATTAACTATCTATTTTAAAGAGTCACAATTATTGTTATTTTTGTTCTAACACACGTAGCTACCTTAGAAGTCGTTTAAAAGCATGGACAAAGGACCCAAGTCAACTCTAACAATTAATAACTATTGTACAGCTTGTTTTTAAAACAAAAATTTATCAACTTTTTAATTATTTTTCCTTTTATTTAGAAAGCGGACATAGCAAATCAAAACAGATTTAAAAATATTTCACATTTCGTGCAAAAAAGTGTAAATGTAAATTGCAAAATATATTTGCTCTATTACTACAGTTGGTAAAAAGTGAAATGCATAAAGAGCATCAAAAACAATTTTTTTATTTTTTCTTTTATTTTTAAACTCAATAAATACCATAGAAAAATAAATTAATGCAATAAAACCCAATTCATAAAAATTCTGGAAAAGTAATTAATAAGCCAAACACAACCAAGCTTTTAAAATTAAACAAATTTATTTTAAAAGAATTCAATTAATAAACACTGATCTCATTAAGTACTAATCATAAATAGGAACAGATGAGATCTTTGATCAGTTATTTGATTTCAAAGACTTTTCGTTGCACTTGAGAAGCTATTGGTACAACACAATGTGCACCCACAACTAAACTTGCATTTCATAAATGGAATGACAGCAAAATCGTCCCAGTAAGTTTTTCAAAAGAGCAAGTGCTTTGAGTTGGGCTTTAGTAAGAGAATGGAATCTCTTAATGTGTACTTGAAATTAAATAATTTTGATCAAGGATTATGGATCAGTGGTTCCCAAATTGTGGTCCTTGAACCCCCAGGCGCATGTACAAAACACGTAATTTTCACTAGCCGAAACAGAAAACTTACATGAATTTTTTTTAATTATTTTCCCCATGGTTATAAAATCTAAATTTTAGAATCTAATACAAATCAGGAAATTTCAGTATCTATGATTTGAAATCAGACTTGAAGTTGTGAATGACTTAACATTGAAATAATCAGAAATTAAACCAAACATTGCTGCTCCAATTATTAAAAAACAGCTTTACTGTTCACTTAAAAGAATTATGAACAGATTTTGATGTCCGTAATATTAACAAGTGGGATGCTTGTTTTGGGGATTCAGCAAGGGCCATATCTGGCCAAACATAAGACAAGATCAAATTTTAAAAAATGTCACAAAGGGGAGAAGAGATCAGGAAATAGGGTACAGGAATGACAATTTTGAATATTACGAGCCTTTTGATTTAATTACATTCCAATTATTAAATAAGAGTTCGCTTTATGTTTACATCTCAGAGCTCTAATTTTTTCTTCCAGAAAGTATTATCATTAATTCTTAATGTGAAATTTCAATGCTTTATAATCTATTTATCATTTTTCTCTCAATACTAAAGTGAAAGTAGGGACCACTAGAATCAAAGCAAATTCCCATGTGCCTCCATTTCAGTTTATAATCTCAAGTGGAACATGAATGTTTTTAATTTTGAAAGAGGACTGTAAAGTTTAGGAACCACTGTTCTGGACAGTTCAGACTTTCACCTTTTAGACTTCAAATTCAGGGTTATCACTCTTAAAGTAAAAGAACAATTAACCTTTTAAAGGCAATATTGCAATAGATTAAGCAGAGGTGAAAATTTTCGCTCATGCAATTGTTGGGTCTCAGACCTCATCAATTTTGAGCTATCCTATAAATATTAAGCTTTCCACTCTTCACTTTGGACAAGTATCATTGATATTGGTTTTTGAATAAAGGTAGAATAAAATATGCAGTGTTAAAACGAACGAAAAATCAGGCTTTATAAGGCCTGTGGAACCCTTATATAATGGTGAGTATAAGAGAATAAGATGGTACAGAAATTTTAAACCATTCAAATTTAAAGTTAACATCAGTAGAGAATTTGTGAGTAAACTGTCAAGAGCTCCCTTAGCACATAACAGCTATTGAATTGTACAAAACGTAGTGTAAATATGCATTTAAAGGACTTTTTCTAGACTGATATTTTACAAGAGGCTATTCAACAAACAGTGATGTTTGTATTTTAGTTTTAAACAAGGTTCATACCAGATCAAAGAACTCAAAATTCGTTTCGAAGTCCAAGCTGATATTTTAATTGTTTGATGGTAGAGCTTTGGTCCATCACTGCAACAAACTTCGAAAAGGATAACATTTGAAATTCATGAGTTTTGTCAAATATTCCAGTCTTAAGTTCTAACAATTCGATCGGATTAGAATAAATACACCCTTTATGTTCAAAGAAAAAAATTATTTTTAAACATACAAACCCAATTTAAAAATAACTTATTATCAAAAAAAATTTTAAATGCAATCATTTTAATAACATTTAATGTCTGTAAATTAAAAATCCAAGTCAAATGAAAATACGATTATCCTGCTCTTTGAATCAGATGCAATTCAAAACATTGGTAAATTACGATGAAACTAGCAGTTGTGTTTTTAAGATTTTATTTATAAACTGCACCAATATAAAGACTCGTTAGTTTTTACAACGTCAAACTGTTACAAACTGGAGGTTGTAAATGTTTGAAACTTAAGCTAGAAATGCAAATTTTTCAAAACTTAAATTTTTGAAGTGATTCATATATATGAAGCAGAATTTTGTACCTTCATTTCTTACAGCAGAAAAATTGGAAATTTATACAAGTTTTTACATTTATCTGTGATTTATTTCAGACAGTCACTAAGACATTCAAAAATATTCGGCATTTTGCAAAAACAAAGCAAAAACCAAGTTTTTTAGTCAATTACAATATAATACAGAGATATGCACGTATATACACAAAAGGTATGGAAAATAAAATGACTTAAAAGGGAATTTTTTGCTCATTTTGAAAAGTTAGGACTCAATTTTTTAAAAAATATTTCAAACACTGCAGAATTAATGTGTGGATACCGTACAAATAAATACATTATTTTCTGAAATTATAGAATGATGGAAGGAGTACACAAAATCTACAAGAACAGACACATCTGGCCGCTATATATATTTTGTTTTAATTTACATTAGTTTTGGTGACAGAAGCAAAATAATCCTACGAAACTAAATGCAAGTTGGGAAAAAAAACTCAAACTTAAACAAAACTTCAGCAGTCTTAAAAACCTCTAATTGAATTAATATTTTTAACAAATTAATCAGAAAAGTGGGGCGAGTTAATGAAACAAGACTAAATCTAAAATTAAAAAACTTAAATTTATTTTACAGAATTCGGATGTGGAATCGGGAAAAAATAATAAAATAATTACTTCAATTGTCCTGTTGATTTTACCAATTCCCAATCAGCTGAAGCAAATTGCTCCGGCACTTCGTGATGATTAAATCACAGACCAGAACGCATTTTTCCTGTCGTTTGCTGTACGCTGACGCGCTCGGGTAGAGGGAGGTTCGGAACATTCACTACGACGATTATTTGAGCAAAGAGCAGTCCCTTTGGGAGGTAAAATAAATCACAGTATGTGGACTCCTTCGCAGGAACTTTTGTACAAAAAATTGTTCTGTACTACTCAAGACACGATTTCACTGACCAGCAGCGGAAAACACTTTCCCATGAATGCAGTTCCAGTAGATGCCAGTCACAGCCCCACTTGCCCAGATGACTTTTTATCACCAATCGCAGGATTGCGATCACCCGGAGCAGGGTATGGCCTTCGCGTGTGGGTCGACCTCCTCGGCAAGACCACCCCACCTTAAGTAAAATGTCCGAGTCCTCCACTGAATCTTTGGGTCGAAGAGTGCCATACAAAAGTGGTAGAAAGCACCCAGTTCGCGAAATGTCCAAGCTACGACGAAATCCATCTTGGTGAATGGCAGAGGATTGTTCTGGAAAAAACCAACGCAGAAATAAACAATTAAGCTCATACAACATACAGCATCCCTCAATGCTAAAGTGATAGCTAGAAAAACTAGGCAATTATGAATGTCCTTGCAGAAAAGACCGCCAGCTCTTTAGTACAAACCGAAGTGACCACAGACCTAAGTGTCAGTGAGTGTGGAGTGGTGTTTGGACCCTGAGGTTTACAACTTCTACTAAGCAAATTGAATCCCACACTATAAAATCTGATCATCAATAACTAAAGTAATGGACACAATAGGACCTCTAAAATCAAATCACTACTTAAAAAGTAAATTTTCCTCAATATTCTTACTTTCACCCGACTCATTAAATGTTATGAAGTGTTTCCCATATCCCCCAGCTGAACTCATAAACTTAAT
Organism: Metellina segmentata; assembly: GCA_947359465.1. NCBI lineage: Eukaryota > Metazoa > Arthropoda > Arachnida > Araneae > Tetragnathidae > Metellina > Metellina segmentata. The sequence goes on along the minus strand of OX375882.1, from coordinate 10,891,009 downwards.
TAGATTAGCGGGTTAAGAAACAAAGGTCTGAACTTGTGATGTATCGCACCTCTGGCCTCGAGATAATCAGGGAGAATCCCATGATTTAAGTATAGAAAGGAGTAGAAAAGCCAAAGGGTGATGCAGAATAGTCTCAGAAAGTCAAATAAGTGATCACTGGTGTTGGATTTTCAATTACTGAGAAAGGTGATAACACGGTTTTCTATATATACACTGACGAGGCAAAACATTAAGTCCATCACCACATTTTTCAATGAACTCATCTGGATGACGTGGAGGGCACGTGATTAAGTGAGAATGGCATTTAACTGCTGCTGGAGAAGATAAGTAATCATTCTTGCACTTACTTTTGAGACTGATGGGAAAGGCTGCTGATCTAAGGGAATTTGATAGAGGGCAGATCGTAATGGCTCGAAGACTTGGAACGAGCATCACCGAAAATGCAAGACTGGTAGATTGTTTACGATCTGCCGTTGTTAGTATTCATGCAAAGTGGATAAATGACAGTGACACCAAGGTGTTGGTCGTCCACGTGACATCAAAGAAAAAGGACGCCTGAGACTGTCCTGATTGGTAAAGCAAAATCAGCAGGAGACAGTGGCTCAGCTGACAGCCCAATACAATGCAGGTCCAAGGGCAAGTGTTTCGGAACACACAGTTCAGCGGACACGGTTGGATATGGGACTGTGCAGCAGACATCCCACTCGTGTGCCTCTGTTGACCAAGCGTCATCGTTAACTACACCTACAGTGGGCATGGGAACATCGAGACTGGACCATGGATGAGTGGAAGAGAATTGCCTGGTCGGATAAATCCTGATTTCTCATTCATCACGTCGATGGTTGTGTCAGGGTACGCTGCCTGCCAGGCGCACAGTTGCTCCCCTCTTGTACAGCAGGTCATGTACAGGCTGGTAGTGGCGGCATTATGCTTTGGGGGATGTTCTCATAGGCGACTCTGGGACCCGTAGTTGTGGTAGAACAGACCATGAACGCTGCAAACTATCTGAACATCATTGCGGATCAATTGCACCCTTACATGGCGTCTGTCATTTCAACTGGAAATGGGATCTTCCAGTAGGACAACGCTCCATGTGACAAGGCTCGGATTGAGTTGGACTGGTTAGAGGAGCATACTGATGAATACCACTTAATGTTCTGGCCACCTAACTCGCCAGCACATTTGGAGTGTCATGGAGCGGCAGCTCAGAGCTCAAACACCACCATGTCCAAATATCTCGACTTTGCACGACTGCTTCTTCGACATTTGGTGCAATCTGTCTCCAGTCATGAACCAAGGACTTGTGGCATCTATGCCCAGGCGAGCTGCATCTTTTTTGCAGGCCAAAGGAGGTACAATGTGTTATTGAGTAGATGGTCATAATGTTTTGACTCTTCAGTGTATATACTCCAGAATATTTCTAAACTTAACTTAAACGGCAGCAACGTCACACAGGGGCAGTTGACAACTAGCAACCTGCGAGTACCAAGACATCTGTTATATTTAGGGCAACTTTTTTGTTGCAGTAAAAATGGGAAAAGAATACAATAGAAACTGCAACATGTGATGACAGAGGTACTAAACGCATTACCTTTCCTCCTGGGTTAACATTGAGTTAATATCAGCTTGATCCGTCCGGTCTCTTGACCTCTCCATTCTCGTCTTATTCCAGAATCCGAAAATAAAATGGGTATGTTGAGACCGCCCTCAGATCTGTCTATGGAGGATGTTACCCCCCCCCCCTTTAATGGACCACTGGTATCGAACACCATTTACGAGCTGTCAGCGTCCGACCTCCTAGAGGGTTCCTCCTTTTGTTCGACCCTGTAGAGGGTGTAGGACATGCAGATGGCCCTGCTTCCCTTAAACTTCGCCGCTTCGTTTTACTGATAGCCTTTTCGTGCGGGAAAATTTCCAGAACTTGCTGCTAATACACCGAAAAAATTTCCAAGCGGAGTGTCGTTTTAACCAGTGATACCAAACACAAAATATCCCTTACCTGGATCGTATTCAAGAGGATCCAGTCCAGAATGAGCCAGGTGAGAATGTGAACTAAATACACGACGAAAACGTCCCACTGGAAGAGGAAATGGAGAGCCCAGGCGGCACAGATTCCCAGCACCATGCACTCCGAGAGGGGCTCCAAAATTATTGTGTACGGCACCATGGCAAACCTTAGTTTGGCCCACCTGTCAAAACAAACAACAACACTTAACACCTGAAGGGTTTCATACACTTGCATTCTGCATATCAAACAATGGTCATTTACTTTCTCTCTTCACTATTAAAGATGATTCTTATTCAGACGTGCATATGTTAAACTATTTATTTTCATTTCCAAGTATCATTAATACATACTGAGGCAAAAACCAGTCATACGACAGGTGCATGCCAAAAATGTATTTATTTTGGTCAAACTTCATTTTATACATTTTTAAAACCCGACAGTGAGTGATCATGTGATATCCAAATTAAAATAATGATTAAAAAAAGATGATTTTTGATTTTCGCATTTCATTTCATGCGCGATCTTTACATAACCAAACAAAACAATTAGAAACTGCCTACTAGCGACATCACACAACTAATCAAAACTTTAATAGCCATGGAAACGCAGGCCAGCATTTTATATAAGATTCTTTTTTTTTATAATAGTAAAGAGATAAATTTTATAACAGATTTAAGGGCTGACACAGTCAAAGCATCAGTAAAACAGAAGCATACAATTTTAATAGAAAGTCAATCAAACCCTATGTTAGTAGCTAAGATACAAAATGAACCAGTTATAACACAAAATGTACTTGTTAAGTATAAAAGATGTTAAAGACTTTAATCAAGAAATTAAAAAAAAATTTCTTAAGGTATTCAGGACTATCTAGAAACCAGATACCAATATTTTTCTTTAGTAGTCGCCACAGCTTATCCAAAACTTCGAAATTTTCTATATAATAAAATTTTTTTTTATCTCACCTCCAAGTTAAAAAGGACTAATTTTTTGGTAAATTTCCAAAAACGTAGCTAAAAATTTTAAATAGGAATGAGACATAGAATAGGCTTTTGAGATGGCTTTGCTTAAAAAGACATCCATAATCACCAAGGTTGAAAAATGGTAGCAAAAAATCACTTGTGGCAACCATGATATTTTCTACATTTATTATTATATAAGTGTCGCCCAAATGAAAGTGGCACTAATCTGTGTGACAAATGGTTTAATGGTATGGCTGTAAGTTAGAATACGAAATAAAAAGTAACAGATACGGAACATATAAGCTAGATATAGTTGCCTTGGAGATCGAAACAGGTGTCCCAGTGGTCAAAGCAATGATGGATACCCTGGGTGAAGAAACTCCAGGGTTGGTAATGGAACCAGTATTGAACGACAGTTTGGATATCATTGTTGTCAGCAAATCGCTATCGCTTCACAGCTTTCTTGAGCGGACTTAAGACATGGTAGTCACAAGGTGAGAGGTCAAGGCTGTAGGGGGGATGTTGCAGTCTTCCAGCGAAATTGCGTTAACAATGTTTTGCACCCAACAGCCACATGAGGACGAGCATTACCATGCAAGAGAATAACACTGTCTGACAGCATATATAATTCTGTCTGACAGCATGCCATGTCGCCGGTTCTTGAATTTTGTTCTCAGTTTATGTAATGTGCCACAGTAGCTGGAAGCATTAACAGTCGTGGTCAGAGTTAGCCATTCCAACAGCAATGGGCCATTGACGTAGAAGAAGCACGTAAGCATGACTACTCCAGCTCTGATGGGTATTGAAGGGTGTCGCTATTCCATGCTCATGCGTTTGGTGGCCAGATGAAAGTGATGACACCACGTTTCATCAGCGGCAATAATCCAAGAAAGTAAATGGTTCCTCATTCCATGGCACCGCATAATATTTTCTGCCTTTAAAACTTGCCTGACTGCACGTTGACAACATTTGGAGGCATCCATGATGCAAGCGATACTATTTACCTTGCTCCTACGCTATTACACAGCCATCTGTTGTAATCTGACGATATGACATGCATTCCCAGCACTCAGTGCCCTATATAGGGGCATGCTTAGTCTTCTGTATCTTAAAACGATGGCGCAATCACAACAGTGCCACTTTCATTTGGGCGACCCTTATATATAAAGATTGCTTGGGTATCATGTGGACACAACCCCAGTGTTTACTAAAGACAAGGAAACTCCAAGGGAAAAGAAAAGTTGCCACTACTAGAGTACCTCTAGTCCATATGAAGCCCATACACACTTAAGAGACATGTGCCCTTGAGGGACCTAGAGTTGCACTATAGTAAACATGGATCACTAAATGTGAAAATGATTAAATCACCTCAATATTTACAAAAAACAATACTTAGATCAATGATATAATCCTCAATAACAATGAATAAAAACAGGGACTGCATCTTTAAATGTAAATTTTGTAAAAGACAAAGTTTGGCATATTTACCTTGTTACACGGTTATTGAGGTTTGTTATTTCACAGATACCCGAATTTTGCCAGGCAGGTTGAGAACTAATGCGAATACCCCAACCCCTATAAAACAAAGCATTAATTTAAACAGAGTTTTACAGTAAGTATAATACATCTCATAAAAATAAGAGCTTCTGAAAATGAGATAATCCAAAGTTGAAATTAAGCAAAGGTTGTGTTTATACAGTTGTATGACAAACATTTGAAAGATCAATTACATTTTGCATTCCAAACAGACAAACTTAATGCACAATACAAAGCCCCAAATCTGGACATTTTGCTAACCAGAATATATTTTTGTTTTAACCACGCCTTCTAAGTGCATGTGTTTCAAGCCGATTCATACTCAAGAAAATTCCAGATTAAAAATTTTCAAAATAAATTCAAGGACTTTCAAGTCTTTTGCACCAAATTCAAGTATTTTCCAGGGCCCTTGAAAACGAAATCCAAGTACTTTTCAAGGCCCGTGAGAACCATGTATATATCTGCTATTTTACTATTGCAAACGTAAAATTCGGGCGGGAGGGTGGTGGTGGTGTGTTAGATTAAGATTTCTTTTGACAAATATGCAAATAATCTGAAATCCGGAATGTCCAAGGTCCGGAGGATTCCAGATTTGACTTTGTACTGTATTGCAAACTCCTGAATCTACAAGGACTATGTGCTTGGTAGTAGGCATCTCAAAGGTCTAAAAAAGTAAAACATTTCCCCTTCACTCACCTATCTGTGAAAGATTTGGCGAAAAAGAAGTCTTCGGCTAAATACTGGCCAAACGCTTTCATGCCTCCGACTTCATCCAGAAGTTTCTTCCGCATGAGCGCTGACATGCCTGTTGGACAGTTTATCCTGAACAAATCAGCAGCAAGATAGATCCTTGCATGAGACGTACCAAAATACACCTGAAAAAGCATAAAAGATCAATAACCATAACCTAACAAGTGTTCTCAACCAATGCATGATCACAGTATGGTTATATTAATTCTTTTGTACAAGAGCTTGGTCCCAACAAATTCACACAAAAAATATTTTCCAAGTTCTTTTACTTCTTATATTAAACTAACACAAGTACTATTAATTATGGCATTGCAATAAAAAGTATAGGCACAAAGTATAGGTAGACTTAAGAGATAGGAGCAGTTCTAGTGGTAGACAGTACATTATGGGTCTGACAATAAGGATGCAGCTGAATGGTTGGTTGGGTTTTCATGGCACTAGGGCCACACATGGCCAAGCAGCGGCAGACACAAGACAAATACTTTCAACAAAATAAAGATTGATGGATGCAGTTGAATGGAGATAACATTAATTATAAACTTTTAACATTTTAGGGCTAGAATGGTCAACATTCACGAAAAATATCAATTTATCCAAGATTAAAATTCAAATCCAATAGACAATACCATCTCTGGGGTTATGTAGAAATTCTACTTGAAAAAAATTGACTGATGACATTATTCTTTCTGATTAAGAGGATTGTTTATTATTATATAATAAACTAGAAACTGCATTGCCATCACAGCATTGCCCATGACAGTTCTTTTTGTGGGGTCAAGTGTAACAATTAATTTGGGGAATTAATTGTTAAATTCCATTTCTTGGATCCATTGTACTTATATTAAAAATCATCAAGTTAGGTTAACCCAAAGAGGCACCATAATTTTGTACCAAAATCAATCAGTTGGTTTGGTTTTTACGACAAAGGCTGCACTGTGCCAAAACGTACACAACCAAACCAAACAAACACAAACACATACAACCAAAAGCAGACTCTCTTAAACAAGGAGTTTCAAGTTAAAATGACTTTACCTTTTCCATGACAGAAGGGAAGTTGTTTCTATCACAAGTAAATGGCATCTGGTGGACAAGAGCCACTTTCCCTGTCATTGCGCAGACCATCTCCATCAATGTGTCCTCTTTCACTGAAAGAATTCAGCCAGTAAATACCTCAGTTTGAAAAACACTACCATGTTATTTTTCCAAAGCATAATTACATAAAAATACCACTTCATACAAGAAAATTATTGATCTTTTAAATAACAGCAACCACAAACGTTGGCAATTTTCCTTTCATGGTTACCACCGCTCGGTACCAAAACTCCGAAATAGCATCCCTCAGAAAATTTTCTTTGAAGAAAAATTTAAAAACAGTGTCAATCTTGCTATAAATTTATTTTAAAAAAGATAATACATTTTCGTTGACCTTTGGTAAATGTTCATAAATTCACCAAAATTTTGAATATTAATGAATATAATTTTTTATAAATATAATTACTTTTGATTAAGATATCCCTAGCTGCCAAATTTGAAAAATGGTAGCAAAAAATTGCTTGTGGAAGCCCTGGGTTTGGTTCTCATGGACCCAATTTAAAAAAATAATTTTTTTACCCAATTTATTAAAATTATGCCACTGATTTCAAATGACACTTGACTTCAAATGAGTACCATTGAGACCTAGGTTTGTGAATGCAGACAAAATAAAGTATGCAATGTTCTTTTAAAAACTGGCTTTTGAAACCTTTCAGGAGTTTCAACAAATATTAAAACTTTTCAAGTGTGCTCAAAACCAAAATAAAAAATTAGACCTTCTTGGGCTTCTTAATGAAACATGAACCATGAATTACATTCAAAACAAAAATGAAGAGGGCTACTCACTTCTGATTCCACTATCTGAGACTAGAATAAGATCATACTTGGCTGCTTCATAACCTGGATTCATGTTGTTTATCTTTGGATTGACGCCTATTTTAGGAGCGCCTACAAAGAAACAGACATTGGTAGCTTGTAATAACTAATAAACATCCTAGACATTGATAGCTATAAAAACTAATAAACATCATAGACTAATAAACTTCATACAATAAAAAATTAAACACATTTTTATGTTCTTTTTAAGATATCAAATACTTATCATTCAATCCATTCTTCCATAAATGAATTTGCCTTAGTTTTGTGCATTATAAACAGATGCTGTTCACTCGTGATTAGCTGAAATTACTAAAAACAGATGCAACAGAGCTTGCATAAGTAATCTGACATACAAGGGAGAATTTTACACAAGCACTACCCATTGGATGTTCGCCTCCATTCGTGTGGTCACTGGCCGTCCACTTCACGTATCATCTGTAACAGCAACTCTCCCATTTTTAAACAAGCTGTACCACTAGAAAACTTTCTATCTGCACATAGCTTCGTCTCCATACGCTTGTTGCAGTCAACATTCATCATTACACCAACATCACCAGCTGACAGCCTGTAGCGAAATGGTGAGCTGCGCATCTTAGCAGTTTCGCAAAGCATCGTGTGACATCTCCACGTGTACGTAGAGAACCAGACTTCCAAACCCCATTGTTATTTCGGTTCACCCACAACCAGGAATGAGGGGCAGGGTAGTTCCCAAACTTATTGACTATACCTCGAAGAACCCAACAGGTTCCAACAGCATTAAACTAATTTTGCAGCAGCAAGAAAATGTACAACTGAGGATAAAAAATGAATTTTTAGATTCAAAACAGATCTAAATATTTTACTCCCTATATTAAGGTGAAAAAAAAGGATCACTATGGTCCCCCTTGAAGGTCTACATATGCCCCATTTAATTATAATCTCAAGGGGTTCAAGAAAATTTCATTTTCAAGGAGGTTCTTAAACTGAAAAATTTAGAACCTCTGACTTAATTTGCAATCATTTGCTTGATTTTCTTTGGCTTGTGGCACAGTGAACAAGACATTTCTTAAAGCACTATACAATGTGGATACATACCACAAGAACACATACATACACGTTATAATATTGAGGAATGTATCAATTTACCTATAAATATGCTAGCATCTATTTCAGGGTGCTTCTCGATTAATTTCTTTACAAGCATAATGGAAGGATCGCTTTCATCTTCTATACAAAACAATAATTCATACTGAAATAAAAAAAAAGAAAATGTTCAGTTTCAAATATTGAAGTCAGTACTTACTCTGGATGTCCAAAATTTAGTTTGATGTTGATATTGAGGATATACATCCCAAAGTATATTATTGTAATAGGGAAACTATGCAAATAAAATTTGCTAAACTAGTTGACATAATTCTTTCATTGAAAAACAAAAGCAGACAACTTGCATGACATAAACAAATAAGCTGACTAGCATTGAGTGATATTGACAATGCTCAATTGTTACAACTAAAAATAAAAGGTTCTGAGCATTTATTGAAATAGTCACCACTTAAGAGAACTATGTTCCAAGTCTATGAGTTAAATTTTAGCCTGAGGTTCAAAAGAAACATAGAACAGTAATAATCCATGCATGAGATTTATATATAAATAAACTTAAAATATTGAAACAAATCTTTCAACAGAAGCAACTTATACTTCACTTTCACACAATCTTATCCATGGCATGTAGTTTACAAAGGAACACTTGTCGTTTCTCCTAGTCAACAGTAGATTTATGAAAAGGTAAAAGAATTTAAAATGTAGAAGCAAATCCTTTAACAGAAGCAACTTACAAATTCACCCCAAACGTTCTTATTCATAGCATCCGGTTTATAAAAGAATGCCTTTTCGTTTCTTCTAGTCAATTGGTTGGGGTTAACGGGCAAAAGGAATTTCTTTAATGACAGCAACAAAAACTGGTCAAAACCAGGCAAAATGTATTTAATTAAACATATACAATCGCACCTAGCATACAGCAATGAACTAGACATTTCACAAATTTTCTTCCAAATTGCAAAACCAAGATCAACAGGCAATCAAAGAAAAATATTCAGTAGTAGCTCATGGCACTAGCTCTGAAACACTGTTTTTCTCCAGTTTAGTGGAAAAAATTTACATTCACTACTTTTGGAGATTATATCCAGAAACTCTTTCTAGGTGTGATACGGAACATAATGAAATGTCACACAAATGGATGGATTCAGCTCATGCACAATTCTGACTAAAAGCAACTGTCAAAATCAAATTCATGCAACAATGCCAACAAATTATAAAATGTTGTATAATTATTTAAAATCGGAAACTTTTTACAGATCAATTGACACAAGTACCTTGGGGTAATTCATAGTAAAAAATGATTCCAAATTAGTGAAGAGGTTCTCGTCTACTCCAGTCAGGGGCTTGAGTATGGATACGCCGGGTAAGGGGATCTCAGGGGATGGCAGCTGGCACTTCTTATGCAGTTTCAATTTTCTGGGGGAAAAAATGAGACATATAGTATTTGGTAGACATACATCAAACCACCATGTAAAGGTAAAAATTAAGAAATTTTATAAGTGGCCAGCAGCCACTGAACTCGTTTCATTCAGTGGCCACTTATGAGCATACACATATTTTGTAGAATACATGCACACGCATTATATATAGTATCAAAAATAGATTTTCTCATCTCACAAAATGCAGGCATACGGAAATACCCCAGGTGACGTGCACACGCAAGTACTAATCTTCAGCCTTCTTTCCCTAGATTGCTTTGCATTTTCTCGCTCCAAGTGTCTGCATTTTCCCCTCTAAATTACAAATACTATTTTTCATGTTTATGTTCCCGTGTTTTTTTTTTCTCCCTTTTTTTTAAATTTTTGCAGTTCTCAAAATGTTTTAGTATCCACTTACAAACTTTCAGAACTCAAGATTTCTTAAAACGTATGGTAAATGGAAATCCTTAAAAATAAACTTGGGAGAAAGTACAGGGTGGCAACAAAATCTTCGAAAAAAAGTTCTGATATTTCCCTGACTTTACGATTCTTTTAAGAAATGTTGTGATCCCTAATTGGTATCGATATACGGTATCCACACAACATGTTTAAATATTTAGGGACAGGTGGGGTTAAAAGGATCATTTTCCACAAATATTTTGTATTTTTTCTCTTTAGATATTTTAACTGTTACTGTAAAGCAGGCCTCGAAATAGATTTTTTAATGCAGGTGCACCTTGTGCACCTAAGTTTTTAAATTAGGTGCACATATTATATATCAGATGCACATTTAAAAAAACGTAACAAAGAGTATTAATGTAATGTAAACTATTTTATTAGTTGGGTACATTTAGATAGGTTAGTACTAGATAGTAAATAAAAATATTAAAACAATTTTTCTACCTGCGAAATTATAACTTCTAATGGAATTTGAAAATACAACCATAAATTCTCAATTTCTTCGTTCCCATAGCTCTCAATTTCTTCATTGTTTGGCCAATAATATGGTTCGAAGACAGGAAAAAGATGACAAAAGTGGATCCTTAATAATGGATGTAAATCCGTCTTTAATCGGAACACTGCATAGTTGAATTATGTGTTGTTTCTTTCAAAACTTTTGTTTTTTCAAGGTATCCGACGCACGACTGTCAAGACAGTCGCTTCAACAGAGCCATCATGAAAATGTTTTGATCACCGGAAAGTTCTGGTGGCAGAGGCACAAGTAATCCCTCCTCCTGTATAAACCCGTTACGGCCCAGCGATTTTGTTTTCGCATAGTGTGTATTTAGGAATTTTAATTACGTTTCTTTAGAGCGAGAGAGGTTGATAGTAATATTTTGTTCAAACATCAAAATAAAATAAAACACGTTTTCCCTCCCCTTTTTTAAACATTAGTTGCACTGCATGCACCTAGCGTGAAAACATTAGGTGCACAACTTTATTTTCATGTGCACAGTGCACCCGAGTATTTCGAGCCCTGCTGTAAAGGTTGGAACCCTTAACTATCTGAATCCGGAGGCAGCCGAAAGCTCGGTACAGTTGTGTCCTGGGGTTTGTTTACTAACGAGTCTGTGAAATGGACTGGCCCGTTTTCACCACTTTCATGGGTGGTCCTTAAAGCATCAATGGTCTATTGTGGTTCGAGTGTCAATTTGAATCCCTCCACCCCAAAGCAAGGGGGAAGCATAGAGAAGGGCAGAAGATGCAAGCTAGGGCGAAAGAAACGAAAGGGGGTTTATTGCGTCTGATTGGGTTGTTTCTTATATAGGGTCATTTTCCAAAGGTTGTTACCGCCTTTCGAAACTCTTTTGTGCCCGTTAAAAAGTGGTGAATTACAATGAGAACAAAACAACCTGTTTTCTGTGTGTTGAATCCCAGGTACGAATACATACAAGCATTTGACTTAAAGGAACTCTGATCACCTGAAGATTCCTCACAGGTGGAATTTAGTTTCTCACGCTTTGCCTAAAACATTTATTACATCGTATAGAAAGCGGGAAGCTCTTGAAACTTCAAACGTATTGTGCGAGTTTCACTAATGCTTGTACTTCAGACTTTACTATGGACACAGCATACCTTCTTGCTAACTTGGTCTGTAGGATATAACATAATATCCCCTCCACTACAACAATAGTAGAATGGCTTACAACACATCCCACTGCAATTTGACTCGAGAGGGTTATTTGTGACCCTAGGGGAAATGTTTTTCTTTTCTAATGTTAAATCTTTCGTTGCTAAGTATTTTTTTAACAATTATTTTTCCCTTAGTTTTCGTCTTTCAAATACTCTTTTACAACTTTGGGGATTCAATGTGTAATTTTGGCACGAATATAAGGTTCTCACGTTTACTACCTGAAGATCTGTTCTTCTTATTGTTATAACCGCTTATTAAGGAATCGTTATAGCACTTTTACTAACGTACTTTACTCACCACTTACGTTTGATACTTTTGAATTGTTTGCGCTAGTTTCAATCTTCTTACTTTCAGTCGGTCTAATGTCTAATAAGCCTTCGTGATATAAAAAATTATCGTACAGAGACGAATCAAATTATTAGACTTTCAGTGATATATATTGAGCAATAGTTTACAGATATTAAATCCGCTTATTGTTTGCAATATCATATCTAATAGTTATTGACCTAAATTGTAGGTTTCAACTGTTTCCATAAATTTAGACTTTCAATTTAACTAGACTTTAGACTTTTACAAGTAATAAATGTTGATAATCGCTATTCGATGCAAATTTTTCCAATAACTTTTAATATTTTACTCTAAGAATTACAAATTTTGTACTGGCTAATTTTTATCTGATTTACTTAAGAGAATCTATCAAAGATTGAGAAATCTTTTATTTTCTATGTATATGGGTCATTCTTGTGAAATAGGAAAAATTGGCTTCTTAAAATTTTTTCAATCGAAGGTTTTTAAAACTTTATTTTTTTGGCCTAATAATTTTCTACCATGTTCAATAAGTAAATTAAAAATATCAGCAATCTAAATTATTAACATTTTGTTAAGGAAAAAAATATTTCAAAATATTGGAAGGCAGGACAATGACGAACCTGACAGGACAATGATGAAAATAGAAAAAAATACATAAATTTCTTGTTGAACATTTCATATGACCATGTATTTTTAATTCAGCTGATTAAGTACATAAATAAAATTACTAGGAACATGACACTTCAGGAAATTATGGATTCCCGAATATTTAAGTATTATTAGAAATTAGGAACATTGTGGATAGCTATTACTGCAACTTTTATGCTTTTTTAACAGATTATGTGTTTTGCTGTGTGGTGTTAAATTACTGCAATCAATTCTCAGCTATTTTTGATCTGTAGTATTTCTTTTTGTATTTTTCCTTGTAATTGCCTTGTATATTTTTAAAATTTTTCTTCCAGTTTCTTTATACGAATGTAGGTCTCTCTGCTCTATCTCTTCTAACTTTTTTCATTAACTTTTTTTCTTAACATTATCATCTCTTGTTGTGTCTGGGTTTGAAGAACCTGAAAGTTGAATATCTATACCACTTTCACTTGGTTTGGGTAGCCAATTCTATCGGATGACAATTTCTAGTTCAAGCGATAGAGTTTTGAATTTTCTTTCTTTTTTTTATAATTCCCCTTTTCTGCCTCAAACTTATTTTAGCTATAGGCTTTACCACTCATTTCTTCTTTTGGTTAACATATATTTCACATGCCTCTTCAATTTATCTTGTATCAAACGTTATGGAATTTTTTTTAATATGCTCCTGACGACGTTTCTCAGCTAACCTTTTCTTTAACAACCTTTCCTCATATGTTTGTTTCGTTTTACCACTCATATCTGTCCATATATTGTTTACAACTTATAAAAAAGAGCATGTGATAACGGATATTTAGTAATATCTAGACATTTTTAGGTGCAATGACAAAAACATTATGTTTTAAATAAAAGAAACAAATAAGTTTCAAAATTTCAAGCCCATTATAAGGTATTTTACTATTAAAAAAATTACAATGGATAATAAATAATCAAAAGTTAATAGTTGTAAGTAAAGAATATATTTGTCTTCAGTTAATAATTTAAATATTTATAAAATACTGAACATAAAACATCATTTTCCTGTCTTGACATCATTGACTTGGTATGTTAAAGGCAGGACAATGATGGCCAGGATAATGATGAAATAGGCTTGTTCAGGGCTTAATGGATGAACAATTAAAAATTTCAGTTTGAATTTCACACACATTTAAGAAATATCTTTTATACACTTGATAATAAAAAAAAAATGTTAATGTACTACAAACATTTAATTTTTATCATGGCCAGGAAAATGATCTTCAATTTACATAAACCTTGAACTCTGAACTTGTATGTGCTGACCAAAAAAAAAGTTGACAACTTTTCAAAATTGCAGTTATTTATTTAAATAACCTCAACTCCCAGATTACTTGAAAAGTATTCTTCTAACTCAGTGCTGTCATCTATTAATTGCCCACATAATGATATCTGAGATGCCAGGAAAATGATGATATTACTTGGGACAATAGTTATTGAAGTTACTTTTGGAAATTTTTGCAATATTATTTCCATTATTGTAACTAATTACCTTTCAAATGTATAAAGAAGCAGAAGAAATTATTTACAAGAATATATAAATAAATATTAAAACCCTAATGAATGAAGAAATTGTAAAATTTCACTCAGGGACATGCCAGGACAATGATATTTGATATTTTAAAGTTTTAAAAATGTATAAAATAAAAAAATATGTCATTAATTTTCTAATTCTGTAGATTATAAAAGTGATCCTAAACTATTCTTGAAAGTTGACAAAATCTTCAGAGTGGTAGAATTCTATAAATTTTGAAGGGACATGAATTTTGCCTATTTTGCAAGAATGACCCATATAGAACATTAAAATTGCAGCATTCACGCTTCTTTAATCTTAATGAAGCCTTAACTCTTCACTGTCAAAACAAAATGGTAGAATGGAACGATGTTTTATTTATATATAATTAGTCTAAAATTATACGAGATAAATATTCCAATAATTTATTTTTACAAGCTTGATTGTAAACAATCTTTCAATAGTAGATTTAGACAGACGAGTGAATTTCTATGTTCTTGGGCCAAAAGCTCTTTATCCTCAGATAGCCAAGTTTTAAGTTCAGAATACGATAAGGCCAACATAAAAACCTTTAGCGGTATAATGAAGTCTTGGGCGTCAGGTGATGAAGGGGGATTCAGTTAAAGTTGATGCTGTTAGAGAAGACCCTACAATGGCCATAGACAAGCCTATCATTTCAGTAAGATCTTAGAAAATACCAGAGTTCAAAATATCAGTGACTACAGAGTTTAAAAACGAACAAGAATTTAAAAAGTTAGAAGGTTTTTTAAATTGCATGGCTTCTAAACAAGAATTAGGAAAGGAAAAATTGTAAAACATAATAGATTAGATATCAAAGATATATATTTTAATTATTATTTACATTTTTAGCACGTTAAGAATAGCTGTTGGTCTGTTTGTTACTAGTCATATCTGGCGATTTGCGCTACAGCTGAAATTTTATTGCGATGGAGAGATCAGGAAAAGTTTTACTTCTAGTTTTGAATCATCTTTCGACGCATGACCGATGACATTATCAATGTTTATGGGGAGTAAATATTCATATAGAAATTTATTATTTACAGTAACCAAAATGATTTTCTAAAATTCAATGGGAACTACACTTTTATGCGAATACTAAAAGTAGGTAAAAAAATATATTAGAGACTAGCGATATTAACCTCACTTGATAAAAAAATACGAGGGCTAGTTAACCCGGGAACGGGCGCGCAGGGTGTGACATACCCGCGCCCATCTTTTGTTCTGTCTATTTTTCGACCCCTCATTTAAAAGTGGACAAATCTCAGTGTAGCTGAATGTAGGGTCATGACCTTGGACGGGCCAGGTCAGCAGGCGAATTCTAAAAATAGAAATTCCGGTATTTTGTGTTTCGGGTATATTATACCCAGCGCGCCCATCCTTGCCACTCAGATTTTTTCCGTCATGGCACCCACACACCTTGGAAATATGGTACGTAATCTCATGTACGACGAAGAAATGAAGCGTTTGATAACTTTTATTGAAATAAAAACTGTTTCGACGGATGAAGAATTTTTATTTGATGACGGAGAAGGGAGGGGGAAGATTTGATTATGAAGAAGAATATAATAGGAATTATGATTCATCAACAGACGGTGACACATATATTGAAGTAGATATAGATTTGTCAAATGAAAATGATTTCTATGTTGGACAAGTTGAAATAACAACATGGAAATAAAAGAAATTTCGAACTAATGTGCAAGTTTCAGAAAAAAATAAAATAATCAAATTTCTTGGAAACACAGCTATTTCAAGAGATGTTAGAACACTGTTAGAATCTTAGAAACTTCTGATAAAATGGTGAAAGATTTAATGAACTGCACTAACATTTACATTGCATCGATTTCAGATCGTTTTCCACGAGAACGAGATGCGAAATCTACAAGAGCTACTATGAGAGCTGAAATGAAAGCGTTTATAGGACTTTTATATAATTGTTTTCACAAATCCTCTCACGTGATCATTATTAATCTTTGGGCAACAAGCGAAATTAAAAATGTTATTAGTTGTATTTTCTGCTTTAATTCAGTTATAAAAATTATTTTGTACACTATTTATGATTGTAAGGAGAGATGAAAAAGTTCGGGTATAAGATACCCTGCGCGCCTACTACTGTTGCATTTTTTCGCGCACCTGCTCCCGGGTTAATGTCTTCCTATTATCTATTATAGAATCCTAAAACTGTGATTTTTAAAGTGAATTAAAATATTGGCAGCAAGAAAAACAACAACCTATGTAACAAGTACTTTCTCTACAAGAAGGTTTTCCAATATGTTTCGTAAGGATTGACAGGAATTTTATTCAGTTAAAAATATTATGAAAGCAGTAATGGTAATATTAGTTAATGTCGTACTAGAGCAACACAACGGGCTATTGACGACAGTACGGGATCAATTCCTTAAGGAAAAGAACAACATCTCGTAATTTTGAACCACAGTCAGATGACGAAGCAACACCTGAGCTGGCACCCCACTCTCCAAACTTCCACGCCAACCCAACGTGAGGACTTTCGGCCACGACAGATTTAAGGTGCACCAGCCGCCTCTACACCATACGCTTACAAACATCCAAGCCCGGACCCGGATTCGAAACAGGGACCTTCCGATCTAGAGGCTAACATCTTAATCACTAATATCGGTTGGTCGGCTTTTTGAAAGCGGAGTATTAAGATTTTTTTCATAATGTACTGAGCCTATTGAATTGTGTCGGTAAAGCAAATATTCATTTCTCACAAAGAATGCAAGACAAAAATATTCATAAATTGTTATATTTGCTGAAGTCTGAGTTGCATGCTGATGAATATTCAGGACATACTTTTACTACAAAAAAAAGATTTCAGATATTAGGAGTTACGTAAAATTATACCGTTTTCAGAAATATGTACTAGAAAACACGTATTTTCAAAAAAATTATATTATAAATGTTGGTTTTATAATTTTTTATATCAATCTTACTACTGGAAACATCTACCAATTTGAAAATAGAAGTGTGAAAGAATTTTTTCAGAATCAGTACTTCCACACTTTGAATGACTTCTCCAAATGCAAAAGGCACCGCCGCCTTTGTCGATGTTGTCCATTAAAACTATCCCCAAGCAACTTCACTACATCACTGTCAAGTGTCAATGGATAACCTTTGACCTCGAACCGCTCCCCGAAGGAACTGAAAGAGATCTCTCGTCTAACTACCTACTTCCCTACTATGAAAGACAACCGCCCGAATAAGCGCCTCTCAGGACTCTGTCGAAGAATCTCTTTGGGTACAGATTGAGGCGGTTCAGGATTCAGAGGGTTAATGGAACTCTTCCGATAGCAATTGAAAAACTGGAGAAAAATTACAAAATACTTTGATTATGAACTTTTTACAACTGACCCTACATTATCCTACTATACGGGTCATTCTTGCAAAATAGGCAATATTCACGTCCCTTCAAAATTTATAGAATTCTATCATTGAGGATTTTTTCTACTCTCAATAATAGTTTAGGATCACTTTTACAATCTACAGAATTAGAAAATTAATGATATATTTTTTTATTTTATATATTTAAATTTTTTTTTAAATATCAAATATCATTGTCCTGGCATGCCCCTGAGTGAAATTTTACAATTTCTTCATTCATTAGGGTTTCAATATTTATTTATATATTTTTATAAATAATTTATTCTGCTTCATTATACATTTTGAAAGGTTATTAGTTACAATAATGGAAATAATATTGCAAAATTAACTTCAATAACTATTGTCTCTAGTAATATAATCATTTTCCTGGCATCTCGGATATCATTATGTGAGCAATTAATATATACCAGCACTGAGTTAGAAGTATACTTTTCAAGTAATCTGGGGTTAAGGTTATTTTAAAAAAATAACTGTCATTTTGAAAAGTTATCAATTTTTTTTTTTTTTGGTCAGCACATACAAGTTCAGAGTTCAAGGTTTATGTAAATTGAAGATCATTTTCCTGGCTTTGATAAAAATCAAAGGTAAGTAGTATATTTTTAATAATCAAGTGTATTAAAGATATTTCTTAAATGTGTGTGAAATTCAAACTGAAATCTTTAAGGGTTCATCCATTAAGCCCAGAACAAGCCTATGTCATCATTATTCTGGCCATCATTGTATTGCCTTTAACATACCAAGTCAATGTCAAGACAGGAAAATGATGTTTTATGTTCAGTATTTTATAAATATTTAAATTATTAACTGAAGAGATATATTCTTTAATTTCAACTATTAACTTTTGATTATTTATTATTCATTGTAATTTTTTTAATAATAAAATGCTTTATAATGGGCTTGAAATTTATAACTTATTTGTTTCTTTTATTCAAAACATAATGTTTTTGTCACCACTTAAAAATGTCTAGATAGTACTAAATATCCTTTATCGCGTGCTCTTTTTTATAGGCTGTAAACAATATATGGGCAGATATGAGTGGTAAAAAGAAACAAAAAAACGAGAAAGGTTAGCCGAGAAACATCATCAGGAGTGTATTAAAAAAGATACAGAACGTTTGCTACAAGAGAAATTGAAGAGGCATGTGAAATATATGTTAACCAAAGGAAGAAAGGAGTGGAAAAGCCTATAGCAAAATGAGTTCGAGTCAGAAAAGGGAAATTATAAAAAGTGGAAAGAAAATTCAGAACTATCGCTTGAACAAGAAATTGTAATCCGATAGAATTGGCTACCCAAACCAAGTGAAAGTGATAGACATTTCTCTTTCAGGTCCTTCAAACCCAGACTCAACAAGAGATGATAACGTTAAGAAAAAAAGTTAATGGAAAAAGTTAGAAGAGATAGAGCACAGGCCTACATTCGTATAAAGAAACTGGAAGTAAAATTTTAAAAATGTACAAGGCAAATGGAAAAATACAAAAATAAATACTACAGATCAAAAATAGCCGAGAATTGATTGCAGGAATTTAACACCAGGCAGCAAAACACGTAATCTGTTGAAAAACCATAAAAGTTGCAGTAATAACAACTATCCACAACGTTCCCACTTTCTAATAGTACTTAAATATTCGTGAATTCATAATTTTCTGAAGTGTCATGTTCCTAGTGAATGTTATTTATGTACTTAGTCAGCTGAATTAAAAATACATGGTCATATGATATGTTCAACAAGAAATTTATATATTTTTTTCTATTTTCATCATTGTCCTGCTTTCCAATATTTTGAAATATTCTTTTTCTTAACAAAATGTTGATAATTTACTTAATGATCATGGTAGAAAATTATTAGGCCAAAAAAATAAAGTTTTAAAAACCTTTGATTGAAAAAATTTTAAGCAGCCAATTTTTTCTATTTCAAAAAAATGACCCATACATCAAAATCAAATTTTCACAAAAAATTGGTACAGCTTCAGTCTACATTTATAGTGGTGGCAAGTCTTGACGTTTTTTCTTTTGGCGCATTTCTAGTAGCGAGTTATGGCAGGGCCCATATATTATGGTTTTCATGGCAACATCGGCAAACAGAATCTTTACATTTTCATTTTGACTATTCTAGAATGTTTTTCAAAATCTGTTAAACTGCCGTTTGATTTCATTGGTTCGTTTGAAATAATAATTTTCTTTCGCGCCAAAAAAATCCCACCAAGGCCATTACAACTGCAATAAACGTAGACTGAAGTTGTAACAAAAAATCCTGCAAAAATGCAATTGCAAGCAAAAAGTATTCATTTAATGCACAAAAAACCATCAATAGTTACACAAATTTTATACCACAAGTTGTATCGCCGGCCTCACGGCGCCGAGACATTGCAAAATTTCCCCGATCTTTCCAGAATTAAAAAGTTTTCTGAGAATTCCCTGACTTCCCAGTTCTGTTACCACCCAGAAGTGTGAAGGTAATAATTGACTTTGTCAGCTGAACACTTTAAAAATTATCAACTATTTTTCTGTAAAATTAAACAGACGTAGAATATTCTTTAAGACTTAAATTTATCAATGTGATGGGTTGTTACATGACTCATCAGTAGAGCTCGGATTTCACATTTTTTTTTTAGCTCCTTTTGTTAATAGAAATCCGTATTGAGTGTTTCTTAGCAATTTGCATCAAAAAAAAAAAAAATTTATTTTGCATGTTTTTGCATATTTGGGGTTATTTTGTGCATACTTGGATGATATTTCTCTATTTGTAACTTTTTTTTCAAAGAACTGTGCTCAGTGCTTTTGGAAGGAAGATTTTCAGAAGTAAAACGCATTTGGTTTGGTTGACCTGACCTTTACCGCAAACCAAAACACTCCCCGACAAGACCTGTTATCGCCACCACACACATTAATTCCACGACTCCAAATTTTTTTAATTCAACTTTTTTTAGATGGTAAAGACTTAATTTCAAAGGTAAATAGAGTAATTTGCAGCAATTTCATTTTTAGTATAAGATAAAATACCAAATTAATTCTAAGATATTTCATTGATTCTAAGATATTTCATTGACAAATAATCCGACCACAAAACTTAAGTTTCAACTAGACACTCTAAAAGCAAAGAGTTCAGTTTTGTTTGCCTGCGCAAAGTATCAAATCCACTTAGGAGACAGGAAATTTCCACGAGCCCGTTATCCTAAACACTCAGACGGTTCATCCTTTCTTTACTCACATCAAACTCATGCAACACTTCACGCATTCTGCATTTATCTGCTTTTAAAGTTTTTGTAGTCAACTAATAGGTTTTCTTATTCATTTTTTATCATGCATAAATATAGCACATAGTAACAAAATACTCGACTTGTTTAGCGCCCCTTCCCAATGCGCCGCCCGGGCACATGTCTGGCCCATAGTTACATCCCTGAGGACGTTTGAAGTGTTTTAATTTTAATCTACTTTTTCAACTGTGTAATGTTTCTATATTTGTTATTTTGTATATTTTTTGTTTTGTGTAATTTTTACTTATCTTTATCTGCGCTATACAAATAAAATTATGAATTAATTCAATAAAGAAAAGTATGGCTAATTTCCCCCTTTTTTCCAGATTTTTTATTACAATTTCGTTTTTTTGCATATTTTGGGATTTTGTAATGCATATTTCAGATCACATTTTTGCATATCGATCCGAGCTCTACTCATCAGGCTTTGGCAAACTATCCTGGATCGATTCCAATGGGATAGATCTGAGGACGTCACATGACGAGGTCAACACCTGAGCTTACACCCCTCTCTCCAAACCACACAATGTGAAGATATTAGAAATCACAACAGATTTAACATATCAGCCCTAAGTACACTAAGGCATTGGACAAGAACTCGCAACCCTCCAGTTGTTAATCCATGACTCAACCAAATAAGCTCCCAGCAATGGGAAAGGAAAATACACTGCTATGTAGAATAGATGTAAAAGCTACATACTGGGCATTTGTAAATTTTTAGACATATTCTAGTATACAAGAGATTAATTATATTTACCAAACAGATCAGAATTGATTAAAATTTATCAGAACCAAACAAGTTTTTTTTTTAATTAGGAAACTTGCAAATTATAAATAGTAACCCTTTCTTATAAACCTAAAAAAATTCTGACTTGGATTTTTAATTGCTTCAATGAGACCTTTTCCTCGAGTATATTTATGATAAAAGTGAGCAGATACAAAAATATTGATTATGACAATACCAAGTCCCAAATTCTGGACTTTTTGCGAACCAACGTTTTTCTCTTTTTTTATATCTTACCACCTTTAAGAACAATTTTTAAAGAACAAAACGTTCAGCCTGGACCAAACTGATGAAACAACGCAAAATAACTGACATGTTCCAAGTAAATACCATACAGAAAAAATTGAAGATTTATAAGTAAAATTTGTTGCATTGTATTAAAAAGGTTTGTTTCGCTTTTTTTTAAATTATTTCTATTTGTATATATGCTATTTTAGTATTACAAATGAGTTAAAGACATAAAAAACGAGCGGACAAATTTGTACACGAGGGCAGCGTCACATTTATTGCAGATTTTTCCTAAATACAGAATGGATGAGGTCTGTAGGATTCCGGACTGTGCAATAAATGGAAGCTGCTTACCTTCCAAAATGCTTAGTGAAACCCACCAAACTCCTCCAAAAATAAACACATTTTAGAACCAAAACTACAAAATCTTTGAATTTTGAAAAAAAAAATGCAGAAACAAATTACAAAATTGTGATTTTCTTCAGAATTTTTAAATTTTAACATAGTAAAAAATTACATTTTTTTGCTATATATATATTACAGCTTTATAATATAAACTGCTACAAATCTAAAACTAAACATACTTTGCCTGAGGATGAAAAATTGCGAACATTTTAAAATAACATTAATAATGAAAATTAATACCAGTCATATGTAATAATAGCAACTTAGTTTATAAAGAATGAAAAATATATAGATGAAATAACAAAAAAATTATGTGTTAGGCATAATTAATAAGGGCAACTGCCAAAGTATGGCCAACCATTGTTGTATAACTTTGAATCAAAAATTGAATTCATCAAGGGGTAGTTTGCAACACATAAAAACAAATTTTACAGTAAAATTGAAAGGCAACATAAAAAAATTTTGATTTTTGAAAGAGTACATAAAAGAAGAGTCGGTCAAATTGTACAACATTGTTTATGTGACCCTTGGGTTATCACAAATGTGCTCAACTGGATTTTATTCATGTTACAAGCATATACAATGCATATCTTGTAAATTTATTAGCCTTCTTAAAGTGCTATGAATAATATGTTTTGAATTGGTGGCTACATTTAGCAACAGATGGCAGCACAAATTATACCTCCTGATAGCATTTTTAAAATAGAATAAAAACATCTATGAAACAATTATTTTAATTATTGAGAATGCCAATTTAATGACATTGACTTCAGATCAGCAAAACTAAAGAAAGATCCCTCAAATGTTTTGAATGGACACACTTTGAATTTTTGCAAGACAAGAGAACAGTTTTGGTGAATCATTTCCTACTTAAGAAAGTGACAATTCATGTAGCAATATTATACATGATGCAATACTGTCTTGCTTCAGGGAAATTATCTGCTGTTCCACATAAATTTCCTTCCACAGGAAAACCATGTCAAAATGTTTCTGGGAATTCATCCTCACAAAATTCTAGCAATATTCTAATCAGAAAGTCTTAAAAATTTCTAAAGTTAGGTTAACATTACAAAATTAATAGGTAAAAAAACTAGCTCTTTGACCCAACTTTCTCATGTTTCTCAGGAGCCAAGAGAAACACTTCAAGAAATAAAAGAGATAAAACAAATTGAATTAAAGTTTTGTTTTTACTTTTAAAATCATGCAAAACCAGAAGTTACAGATTTTTTTTAATATAACCTTTTAAAATTTCACTTTAACACTTCATCCTCACTTTTGAAGACACTCAATTTAGTTTAAATTTCTAATTCTATAAAAAAAATTAGGGATTCCTTTCCCAAGACGAAATTTATAGGGAGGGGGGGGGTAAGTAAAAAAAGAGTAGTATGGTCAAATGCTTGATATATTGTAATGCAAAATCAGCAAACACATGGATAGCTGCCAATACAGAGAAATTAAACCAACGTAGCGCGCAATTAGCTAACACAGCTAGTAAAGCAAACTGAGTCACACTGGCCTCTCATCTAAAGTGTGAACAGTGAAGAAAATGTGCTAATAAATAAAAGGTTCAGTTTACTAAGAGAATCCCTTTCTTGCATTCAAACCAACACCATGGGCAACTCCATTATGGCTGTTATCCAATAGGCTACAAATTCCCATTTGGTTTGCAAAGCAAACCAATAACCCCACAAAAGCAACTGGCATGAGCATAGACTGATATAGTTACAAATAAAAATCACGGAATTTACTGCAGCAATATACAATATAATCCAGCTGACACATTGGCATGGTTTTGAACAAGTACAAACATTAAATTTGAGGAGTTAAATGCAAGCAATGGATTTCAACAGTTGACATTTACAGTATTCGTTGAGTTAATGGTAGCAGTGAACAAGCAAATAATACCATAGCAACTTCGGTACATGATTCTTGCATATTGCAGCCCTTTCCTGATTTGCTTCCTTGTTTTTTATTTATCTTACATCCATTTTGAGTTATAACCTGCATTACAAGTGTAGGATGTGTGATATGTTCTTCATCTCTTGGTATAAAAAAGATCCTTGAAAGACTAAAATTGGATTTTGTAATGTAGGATAGAACCAACTCGGAAATCCCAATGTCAGGGCACTTTAACAGTTACTGTAACATATTACTCCTCCTTTTCACACTAATGTTATAACAGTGCAAAAATCTGATGCTTTTATATCCGAGTTGGGTTTTCACTGTACAAGACACAATTTCAATCTGTTAGAGACGCCATTTAATATGCTAAGGGTGAGGAATGTATTATACCAGCATTTGTGGTGCTAGTTATGTTGATCAGTATGGGCATTAAAATTTGATTTACAACACATAAGTCTAAAGTTAGGAAGGAAACAAATCTGCCATCGTTGTTGGGGATAAAATTCTCTGATTGATCTTAAACACATGAAAATGGTCCAATCTCCAAGATCTATCAAGCTATTCATTAAAATCTAGCCAATGGCTTTTAATGTTCAGGAATTCAGTGGCTTTTAGTGTGTGGACCCCAAGGGGGTCCTCGAAAAACATGCAATATTTCACTAGCCAAAATAGAAAACTACTTTTCAAGAAAAATGAAATATTTCATTATTTTCTCAGATATTTTTATGTTCTAAATCTAAATATTAGAAATAAAACAATTAGTAAGATTGTAGAATTTATTGATTTATAATAGACTTGAAGTTGGAAACACTACTGAATTCTTAGCTTAACTGCTAAAGAGCAGTTTCACTGTTCACATTAAAATTGATTGATAATTGGATTTTGCAAGGAACACAGGCAAGGTTTGACACACACACATATATGTATATAATTTTGTAAGTTGAGATCCTTTTCTGATTTAAAAAAATTTTCAACTCATTAATAAGTTTGTTATTAATATTAACAGTTTATTTTGTTTCTGGTTCAGTCATCACAAACCCCCACTGAAGTTTAAATCTATAAAACATCTAAATATTTTATTCCAGACATTTTGGTAAAAACTAAGGGTCACTAATAACTGTTGAATATCTACATGGCCAATTTAATTTCATAATTTCAATGGAAGTCAGTAAAACTAATATTTATGGGGGTTCTTGAACACACACACCCCTGAAAAGTTTGGGAACCAACGGATTAACTTATCCGACACACCTAATGAATGGTACTAGTGTTTAAACATATTGACATAGAGTGGAAGGGTAGAATTTAAAAAGCAACAGTTCAAATATAACATTTAGATCCAAATTTTTCAATCAGTTTTTTTGGTCCTAATAGACTTGATTTCACTAAAATAGTCTAACCAGTTATATCTCTCACCTTATTACAAGCCATTTTAAAGCTTTCACGCCATTGACAGAGTTAATATCAGACAAATTGCAGGAAGTCAGTATAAAACCCATTTAATCTATTATTACATTGCTAGATATGGAGTTCAAAAGAATATCACACAAAGTAAAGCTGACCACAACTAAAAGCTAAATTTATACAAAATATGTGCCTCCGAAAAGTAAACACTACTTAACAAAAATAAAGTCAACTTTTTAAATATACTAACTCCTGTATAATTAAAATTAAATTAAAGAAGGCTTACGATCCAAAATTATAATATAAACATCAAAATATGTTTCTTATTGTAAACAATGAAGCTGATTTTTAGCAATTAGTTAAGCAATGTTTGGTTCAACTCTGGATAATTTTATTATATATAATTCAATAAATAACAGAATATCTAGCAAATTGTTCTATTCTAAAAATTCTGATTCTGGAACGTAGAAAAAGTAATTTTATATTTTGGCAGTGAAATATTGCACGTGTTCACACCAACAATTCTGAAACCTCGGGGTTCATGGGCCCCACTGTAGGTGGATAGTAGGTATTTAATTAATACAAAGGGCTATTGGCGACAGTCCAGGATCAAATCCCATGGGATAGATCCGAGGACAGTACCATGTAATTTTAAGCCACTGTCAGATGAGACGACACCTGAACTGGCAAGTCATTCTTCGAACTTCCACAGCACACCAATGAAACGACATTCAAGGCCACTACAGAATTAACTGAGCCACGTATAAAAGTCTTTGGTTAGATTCGAACTCCCACTCCTCTGGTTACTCTTCCAACCGGGCTACTGTGGCTCAACACCTCACTTTGGGAACCACTGTAATCGTTGAAATTACAAATAGAAATAAAATAATCAAAACTGACAAGTCATACTCAAATTTGGATTACTTCTTCAATACTTAATTTAACAAGTCCAGATCATAAAAAATACTCCAAATATTGCATCCATTATGATTTTGGAATAAAAGTGTACAAGTTAATTTTGAAAATCCCTCAATGATCCAACAAGAAAATAGGATTATTATGCAGGATGTCCATAAAATCTCTTTACAATTTGAAAAATGTATTACAAAGGCAAATGAAAAGACAGACAAGTCAAAATTATTACAAAATAAGACGTATGTATTTACGTTTTTGTTGCCTCATTTAATAGATCTCTAAATGGGCACCATTAGTTGCACAAAGCACATCAAGACGGTACCCGATTTGTTGCAATGTTCGCTGTAGCATACCCTCAATGGTTGCAATAGCATACAGTATTTTTAACATAACCTCATAGAAAGAAATCAAGGGGAGTGATATCTCATGAATGAGGAACCAGGCCTATCCCTTCCAATTCACCGGTCTGGAACTGTTTCATTAAAGAACCTATGAACATGCAGCCCCCAATGTGGTAGTGTATCCAACAAAGGTACAGGACACCATTAACCTAAAGCAAAGGATCAATGATTCCACTGCCAGCATTGATGACAGTATGTAACAGTGAACATGGCGAAAAATCGAGTATGTCTTGATGTGTCATGCAACTAATGTTGCCCATATAGAGAGAGGTGTATTAAAATTGAAGCAATAAAACTAAAATATACGTCTTGTTTTGTAATAAATTTTTGAAATAGTGAAGACTTTATGGATGATGCCCTGTATATTATGAAAATACAATTAAGCTATAACTCATTCATTTTCAGTAGAAACAATTGGCTAATGTCTCGACAGCTTTAATTTACATAGGTTTCATTCGAGTTTTGCGTTACTGAAATAAATGTTTTTCAATCACCATACATTTAAAGAATTTAAAAATCAAATAATCTAAGATAAACTTAAAAACCTGAGATAAAAAGGAAAATAATCTTTAGGAAACCTGAATTTTCCCACTCTTTATCTCATTTTATTCTGTTATCTTTTAAGCTTTGGTTAAATATACTGACAACATGAGAAGATAAATTAATCATTATATTGATATTCATTCTTCACACCTAAAACTACTTTTTGGAAAAGCAAATAACTTCCAATTCCCAAAATATACAGTAAATGGATAATCAACAAAACCACCCTGAAGAGTGAATGCAAAATTACACGACTATTGTAAACATTAGTAATATATTATTGTAAATTATATTCTATATATATATATTTTTTTAAGTGCAAAGGAATAATGTTATTTTTAAGAAACCTGAACTTTTATAATTTCTACTTATATTTTATTTTCCATTATCTTTAAAGCATCGTAGAAAATTGACCGTCAACATGGGATACGATAAATCAATCATAGCAAAACCTTTGCTGTCATTCACAAAACATACAGTACTTTGGTAATCAACAAAACCCACTAAAGATTTAAAATGCAAAATTACATGACTGTTACAAGCATTTGTAAAAAAAATATAATTTGTTTGTGCTTAACATTTTTGATTTGAAATGTGTCATAAAATTCAATGTGATGGATAATTCATTTCAATTTTCACTGTAAAAATACTAAACAATCTTAATTTTAAATTTTCATGAACTTATTATAAATTTGTGTTCATTTACATCTTTACTATAGGAAAAAACTTGTGTTCAGTGACATGCGAGTGTAAAAGAAAATAAAATTTCAAATTGGCGGCAAAAATTTAACTATATAAATGAAAATTAGTATTTGCTCATTTAGAAAAAGGAAGCCATTCATTTAATTAAACCCAATCTCAAATGAAACTAAAATTCAAATTACCATTACGTGTTATTGTGCCGAAATTAAAAAAAAAATTGAATTTGCAAAAACACGAAATGTTATTCAATTTGTGTTTTATTATTCTCTTTTATACTGGAAGTGTCGTTAATCAAAAATGTCAAACGTCAATCTTCGTAAATATTCTGTCTCAAATCTTATCAAATTCATTTCTAATCTTCCGTTCAAGTATTTACGACAATAAAAGTGGGGCAAAATTAAAATATATCTCATTCCACCCAAGCATTCTTATCGCTTAAAATGGTTCGCTCCACCAGTGGAATTTAAGATGGGCAAAAAAAGTAAACAAGTGTTACACCCCACATAGTTTGACGGATGAAGTTATATTTATCAACAAATCATCGCCAGCGCGGAGTGAAAAACGATTTTCGACGCATTCGTTTGAAAATAATGTCGATTTCATTGAGGCGGGGCAGCGTCCCTTAATACTTTCTCCGAAATTTAATTCCTTGTCGGCGATTTCGATGAGTGCACATGCACCCAGAGGCGGCTGTCAGAGCCTCGCCCCTTCCCGCTAAGCCTAAATACCTTAGGAAACCCAGTAATCCCGTTCTCAACACCGGTATGGTCAACCCCCAACCGCCGGCGTGCGCAAGCACTTGATAAACACCTCGACGATATCTCGGATCCTCCTCTTAAGTCAAACTAACGACAGAAATCCCAGGAAAAGACATGGCGTGGAAAAACTTACCCGTTTAATATTGCAAATATGTGTAAAAGCCAAACGAAACACCAACCACCAAAGAAAAATATGGCAAATCCATACAGAGTGTAAATCAGAAGAACCATTTCGCACTGCCAGCCCCACCGCTGGTTGGGAGTGAAAAGAGTTGCCACACGGGCGTAGTGAAACTACGGCCGATATCTCGAAGCATTTGTGGCAAAGCGATAGCAAGTGTAGCTGTTTGTTTTGTTTTTGAAACTTCGGACTCATTTTGATTGCGCAACGGACACTGAAACTTGTGAATGATAAAAATGGAGTTACGCTGCATTAGTCAGTCGCTCGTTTTACGCCGAGATTGATTTCCGAAGGTTGCTTTGATTGAAATTTGATGTAAAGGTTTTGGAATAAATTGTTTTAAAATTAGAAAACTGAAAGTTGGAAAGTTGCGACTTGTAACCAGTTGTGGAAACCTCAACCTATGACGTCTGGTAATGGTTGTGAATTAATATTGCACTGGAGCTATACAACGGGCTATTGGCAACATTTCTTTTGTGTGAAAAAATTGTGAAATTATTTTCGATTTGCATAAAACGCACAAAAATAATTCTTTTAAAGGAGTTCGGAACACAAAAATCGTCAAATTTTCGATTTTTTTTTTTTATTATTTTAAGAAATTTTCTATCTGTGTTTTTCTGTTTAAAATGACGTCTAAATCATGTTTCTATCTTAATTACAACTAGAGATATAATAATTTTTGCGGTGCGTTGTTTAGAAAATCTAACACTCTTGACTATTGTTGCCATGGCAACACCATCTGTCCTTAAAACTTTAAATGCGTTTTTCTCCATGATACATTTTTCAAGATTTCCTGTATTCAAACTACTATAAGTCGAAAACCGATAAAGTTTAAGGGTTGAAATTTGGAATATATCTTTTTCAAACATTATACTTTAGTTCTGATTCAGCAAATTTGAAACAAATATTTACTTTTAAAAATATGACTTTAAAAAAAAAGTACTTTAAAATTTTCAAAAATTTTCATTCAAATATTTTTTATTAAATTAATATTTTTTAAATTGCTGAATCAAAATTAAAGTTAATACATTTGTGAATAATTTACTGCAATAATTTTGAAAATAAGTCAAGAATATTTTGAGCCTTAGCAATTTAAAATGACCCCTCTTTTTTTTTAAATTTTAATTAAAAAATTTTAAAGAACTTTTGGAAAAATTTTGTGTTGTGATTTCGCTTATTAGTTAGATGGGTAATCAGTACAAAAAAATTCTAAAATTATTAATAAAAATTTGTTTTCAATGTGTCCCGGACTCCCTTAAGGAAAATTTAAAACATTTTTTTTTTTACTTCCTACTTTTAAGAAAAATCAAAAAGTTAAAAAAAATTCTAAAAATTTTTAAGTGAAGGTAGTTGGTAAATTTTAACTAACATCATACTGGAGCAACATAACGGGCTATTGACGACGGTCGGGGATCAATTCTCAAAGGGAAAGATCCCAGGACAACGCCATGTCATTTTGAACTACGGTCAGATGACGAGGCAACACCTGAGCTGGCACTCCACTCTCCAAACTTCCACACCAACCTAACGTGAGGACCACTAGCCGCCTGTACACCATACGCTTACAAACATCCATTCGCTGGCCAGGATCCGTATCCTGAATTAAAGTGATATACAATGTTTCATGAGGCAATTTTCCGTTGACTATTTCTCCAGTACAAGGATTAACTTTCAATATTCGCATATTTTATTCAAAAATATTTCTTAAAAATAATTCCATTTTTAACTATTTACTGACGCTTTTAAGTCTATGATTACAAAAAAATATTATATATTTCTTTATTTAAAGTTTGATTCGAGAAAGTCATGAACTTTTTACTTCGAATGCATAGACAACCTGTAGTCAAGAAAATCATACTGCATCAATCAATTATTAAAAAATACGATATAAAAAAAAAATACGCATTTTTGTTACGCATACGAAAGACAGGCTATATTCCTTCAAAATGCAATATTACAAGGGCAAATAACTGAATGAATGTATGTTTTTGAGTTTAGTATATTAATTTTGTTGCTTCGTTTCATTTTTGCACTCAACAAAAATTTAGTGTTTTAAGGATTTGTCAGAGATGCCAACTACTACGGATTCTCCGTAGTTTCTACGGAAGTGACTAGGGTACTACGCGGATTACGGAATCGATGGTGATTTTTTCTACGTAAAAATTCAATTTAATTATTTTTCACAGCACATCCATCAGTTTACTTACTTCTGCATTTTTTTCATTAATATTTTTGTGTGGTAAATGGGAGAGAGTACTTAAATTTAATTATTAAATATTTGTTATGAATAAAATTTTCAAATTTTAGTAATGTGGTTTTATTTTTTCATACACAATTATATTGGCTCTATATATGTGTTTTCCTCTATGATAAACCTTACTGTAATCATAATTAATATAATGTGTTGCATATATGTTTCAAATTTGTAATTAAATATTAGAATTAATGATAGATGCGTGTTATTAAAGCCGATTTGTTAAATTTGTAGATGACTACTAAAAAATTCTTAAAACTACGTATTTTTTTCCTTTGGTACTACTGAAAACTTCCATCGCAGGTTGGCATCTCTGATTGGTGGATCCTCTTCTGTCTCACAGTCCACCTGGAGAACTCTTACACATTAGAATATCAAATTGTAGAAAGTTTATCTACCTAGATGCCTTGTACAACTAGAATATCTATATATCAAATATATAATATAGTTTGTATATCTAATATTTATATACCTCCAAAACCAAAACAATTTATATATCAACACATGACCAAGAGAGTACCCAGAATATTAATTTCGAAGAGGATTACAAAGTAGCAATTTAAAAAAAAAAACCGATAGGCGCAGTTTGGAGGTGTTTTTTTCTACAACCTGCATGACTTCCAACCTGTTTATAGCTCCTTGATCAATATATAGTCAAACCCCTCTGTAACAAAGCAGGAATATAATGATCCCTCGGTTACCAAGGTGCAGAATTATATTCAGTGTTCTGCAACACAACTCCAAGCAATTGCAATTGTTCTGCAGGCATTTTGTCCGAATTTCGAAAACTGCAGAAAAATCACAAATAGACGTAAAACACAATTATCGGCAAAATATGTATTATATACTTGTGATAAAACATTAAAATTAAATAACTTTCTTGATTTAAAACCAAGACATACTTTCAGAATTCGCAATTCTGCCGATAACTTTTGAAGTTAAATATTTTGTCACTGACATAGATGTGTTATTTATAAAGTGTTTGTGGTGATTTGGGGGCTGTGTAGGGAGATTGTTCCGTAGCTAGAAACGAAAAACAGGTGTGTCAAGGAGCGCGCTTTGCACTGCAGAACATCGTAACTCTTATAATCAAAGAAAAAATTCTGCCAAAATTTTGATAAAATTAAGGAAAAATGGTTTTGCAAAGACTGTTCTGCGACGTACGTCTCAGTTTTAAGAACTTTCTGCTCCGGGCTCGGTTATAACTAATTTTTCAAATGGTCCCCACAAAGTTACTATGTCACTAAGGTACATTTTCAAATGCTTGTAACGATCTTAAAAAACAAAGAATTTGGATATAGTGAATCAAAATTCCCACTTTTCAAGCTTAGTTCAGATCTTTCAATTTCTGATACGAAGGCAGCTGTGAACATTTTGCACAATTTCTTTGCAACAGAAACTGTGTTTAAGAATACAAGGGACTCTTTTTTTTAATATTTGATAAAATAGATAGATGAAATGTATCTGAAAACTAGATGTTTTTCAACAAAAAATCTCTACTTATTTTCATGCTTTAGTGAAATAAATGTAAATACAGTTAATTTCATTGTTTAATTACTTTTTTAAGAATGATCTGAATCAGTCCGTTGAGAATTCGTTATAACGGGATTTGAAAGCAATACTACACTTCTTGAAAATCGTGTCTCTCAGAGGGATGAGATATACTGTGACTATATCCGAAGCTAGACTTTTTGGGTCCTGGGGGCAATTGGGCTGATGTAGTCCATCGTCAAAATCGAAACTAACGTGTCGAAAACGAGCTTTAATAATTTCGTTAAATTCACAAATTGTTTGGGATTTAGGTTGCAGGGGCCATATTTGGACAAGCTGTGCCAAAGACAACATCAAGTAAATGGTTGGTTTCGGGTTTTATGGCTCAATGGCCTTCTTTGACCAAGCTCCAATAAACACAAGACTTACACTATATGGACAAAAATATTTGGACACTGCAGGTTTTTCAGAAAAAGTGTTTTTTGTAAAGGGTAGGTCCTTTCTTTGAAAGGCAAGATATATATATAAAGTTTTCTTTGAAAGGCAAGATATCTCGTCCATCAACATCTGGTCAGTATTCTTCTCGTGACGAAAGACCTCGTCGAGACAACCATCAGTTTGGTTCGTTGTTTTCGGGTTTATGGCGAACGGTTGTACACTATACGGACAAAAGTATTTGGACACTGCATGAGTTTCAGAAAAAGTGCTTTATTATTCTATTTAGTAACGGGTAGGTCCTCTTTTTGCATGTATTACAGCTGCAATGCGCCGAGGCATACTTTCCTCAAGTTCTCTGTAAGTTTGGGAAGGAATAGCTCGCCATGCCTCTTGCAAGGCTGTGAGAAGAGATTGTAGTGAAGATGGACGTGCATGGCAGTGTCACACGCGTCGCTTCAATTAGTCCCACAACTGGTCTATCGGATTAAGATCGGGGCTCTGAGCAGGCCAGCTAAACAAATTCACCTCATTTTCAGGAAACCAGTCCAGCACACATTTTGAAGTATGGCATGGAGCTCAATCCTGTTGGAAGAAACAACCATCATCGCCGTAGTATTGCCATAGTGTAGGCAAGGCCGAATTATCCAGAATGTAGAGGTATACGTCAGTGTTTATGGTACTAGGTATATAATGCAATGGGCCGAGTCCTAACCAGGAAAAATAACCTCACACTCAGATGGATCATCCTCCGAATTTCTTCAAGGTTCCAATACTTTCGTCCATATAGCGTGCAATGTCAAGACATGGAAAGATATTAGAGAGGTGAGAAAGTCGAAAGAGATCACTTGGGTATCCCGGAACCACACGTTTATCAGAAGACTCTCATAGAAAAGAATAGATCACTAAGGAAAATCGGGTTCATAAAGTGCGTATATGTCAAAATAATACATGCCCCTAAGAGACAAGTAAATGGACATACACACACAAGGAAAGCTCTGCTGACGCAGAACATAGAAATACACGCAGGGAGAAATCACATCTGCGCCGCTTACAACTCATAAGTTGCTAGCGCAGTGGGGAAACACTTATTTTTCAATTGAATTAATAACTATAAACCACAGTAAATTTTCAAATAAAATATTGTTTAAATTTCACACTTTTGAGTGAAATTCATTTTTGACTGCCGACCAACCGGTATAGTGATTAAGGTGTTAGCCTCTAGATTGGAAGGTTCCTGGTTCGAATCCGGGTCCGGCCATGGATGTTTGTAAACGTATGGTGTAGAGGCGGCTGGTGCACCTTAAATCTGTCGTGGCCGAAAGTCCTCACGTTGGGTTGGCGTGGAAGTTTGGAGAGTGGGGTGCCAGCTCAGGTGTTGCTTCGTCATCTGACCGTGGTTCAAAATTACGAGGTGTTGTCCTCGATTCTTTCCCTTAAGGGACTGATTACGGACCGTCGTCAATAGCCCGTTGTGTTGCTCTAGTACGACGTTAACTAAAATTACCATTACCATTACCATTTTTGACTAGGCACAAAACAAACCTGAAGATGGGCTTCGTTGTAGCTTCACGCGCTCCCAGACGAAAATCATTGAAGACGCTCCTTGCTTTTGTCAACCCCAGACGTCTGTTGAAAGAGAATCAGATTGCTTTTGGCCTATTCAACTTTATGAATATCAATACGATTGCATGAAAGAATTTTATTCGAATGAATCGAATTTGAAGCTTTGTATTTTAAAGGCGAAATGTATGAAAGCATTCTCCTCACACGCATAGCACTTAAAAACGCTTCTGTGACAAGGATAAAAAATGTGAGCTTAGAACCAGTAAAGTTTTCGACACGTTGGTGCAGTGTAGAATTTGGTGCAGATGGGGAGCCAGCGGAGATGTTGACCTTGTCAACTGACCTCGGTTCGCCGACCAACCGGTATAGTGGTTAAGGTGTTAACCTCTAGATCGGAAGGTTCCTGGTTCGAATCCAGGCCAGTACATGGATGTTTGTAAGCGTATGATGTAGAGGCGGCTGGTGCACCTTAAATCTGCCGTGACCGAAAGTCCCCACGTTGGGTTGGTGTGGAAGTTTGGAGTGTGGGGTGCCTGCTCAGGTGTTGTCTCGTCATCTGACCGTGGTTCCAAATTACGTAGTGTTGTCCTCGGATTTTTCCGTTAGGGGATTGATCCCGGACCGCCGTCAATAGCCCGTTGTACTGCTCTAGTACGACGTTAGTTAAAAACTACCAAATTACCGAGGACAACACCACGTAATTTTGAACCACGGTCAGTTGGCGTCTGACTCATTCGGAGTGATGATTTATGCATGTGAAGACGAATCTATGTTTTACAATCCTTTCGAAATCTGACCCCTTTAGGCGCTGGAATTCCAGGTCGCAGCTCCTCCTTTAAAGTCACACCACTCTCGGTGATTCACTTCATAGTCTCTTGAGTACAACTTCAATCTACGTTTATCTCAGTGGCAACGGCCTTAACGCTTTGTTTGGCGCACTTCTGATGTCGCCAAAGGAAGAAGTATTTCAAAGATATTTTTGTTTTAAGAACGGAACGGAACAAGCTTCAGAAACACATTTGTAAACGTTTAAAAAATATATTGCATACGTAAATTATATAAATATACGTATATAAATAAATAGAATACATAAAAATATATAAAATACAACCTGAAACGACAGCATTGTACAGTGACAAAAATTAAAATGAAAGTTAATTCTGCAACTTGCGAAAAACCATTAAAAAACCAATGAAATCAGAGAAAAAATTAAAAAGGGCCGATGAAATCAAAGGATAGTTTAAAATTAAAATAACCAATGGAATGAAAGAAAAAACTTCAAACAAACTAATGAAATCAAACGAAAATTTAACGTTTTTTTGAAAATAACTTTCCAGTATATTCGAAATGAAAATTTAAACTTTCCGTTTGCCGAGGTTGCTTTAAAAAAGGAATTACCGTAATACAGATGTTTGCCTGAACCTGCATTACTCGCTTCTAAAAATGCGCCAAAACATCGCCAATGTCGTTGGCAACGCGATAAACATAGACTGAATCTGTACCGTCTCTTGCAATGCATCGTGTTCGTGTTCATTGAGTGAGCCACTGTTGAAGCATTTCGGGGAGCGTCAGCCAGTGAACCCGATAAAATACCATCCCATTTCAAACACATGATAATTGACTAAAAGGGTTACACGTTTCGTTACCCCGCGTCCCGCCGATGAGTTTATCACTCGCAAACAGCGCTCACATCTGTGAGCTCTGCAGTGGAATGTAGGAGTGGACATTGTGTTAAGATATGGCTGGGTTACTAGGTGTCGGGCACGTACAGTAATTTCGGATGGTAGACATTTCGATTAACGTCTCGCTGGTCCAACACAGCGAGCTGTTGGCGACGGACCGGGATAAATCCGAAGAGAGAAATCCGAGGACAACGCCTAGTACATTTTGAACCGCGGTCAACACCTGAGATGACACCCCACTCTCCAAACTTCCATACCACGCCAAAGTGAGGATATTTGAGGACACGACTGATTTAACATGTTTTATCCCCCTTTGAACACTAGGGTCTTTGGCTGGATTCGAACTAGGGATGCGACATCGACAGCAAAACATCGATGTTTAAAATTAAAACATCGATGTTGATAAAACATCGTTCCAAAAACATCGATGTTTTTAAAATTCAGTGTATTTACACTTTTTTCCTATTTCTTAAAACTGGTTTAGCAACTAAGGATGCAACATCGACAGCAAAACATCGATGCTGATAATGCATCGCCCCCAAACTATCGATGTTTTTAAATATCAGTGAATTCAAACTTTTCCCCCCATTTCTTAAAACTGGTTTAGCACCTAGTGATGCTACATCGACAGCAAAACATCGATGTTCAAATTTGAAACATCGATGTTGATCATGCATCGCCCCCAAACTTTCGATGTTTTTAAAATTCAGTGCATTTAAACGTTTTACCCCATTTCTTATAACTCGTTTAGCAACTAGTGATGTGACATCAGCTCCAATACATTGATGTTTTTTATAAAACAACAACATAGATGTCGTGTCCCTACTTTTCAGACCCTTCATCTTTGGTCACTTTGGTCTAAAAGTATGTTCAATTTGCTGATTATAAAAATTATGCTACTTTTTTTTTTTAATTTTTATAACGGTACTTTTTTCATTTAAAAATAAAACATCGACAAGTATAAACATCGATGTTACAAAAACATCGATCCCAATACATCGATGTTAAATACATCGATGTTTTTTTAAAACATCGATGTTTTGAAAACATCGACATCGATGTCGCATCCATAATTCGAACTCACAACTTCTCCGGAAACTAATATGTCTGGTGGTTTGCCTCTAGATAGGAAGGTTCCTGGTTTAAATCCGGGTCAGTACATGGATGTTTGTAAGCGTATGGTGTAGAGGTGGCTGGTGAACCTTAAATCTGTCGTGACCGAAAGTCCTCACTTTGGTTGGGGGTGGACGTTTGAAGAGTAGGGGTGCAAACTCATTTGTTGCCTCGTCATCTGACCGTGATTCAAAATTACGAGGTGTTGTCCTCGTATTTTTCCCTTAGTGCAGTGGTCCGGCAAACTCATAAACCACGCCAAAAGAGCCAAAGATCAGCAGTACAACAATAAAGATTTCTTTGACAGCCAAATTTCTTTTCAATAACCATGTTTCAAGAGTTCATATTTAAACTAGCTATTAACATTAAATGAAACCAGATATAGCAAAAATAATAATAATAATAATCCTACTAGGGGGCCTGCCTCCTGCTCGCTAACGCTCGCCAACCCCCGGAGGATTGCTTCGCAATATTCATTGGTTCGCTGCGCGAACCTATGCTAGCTTCGCTCGCCTCAATGAAGACATGTGTCCTAGCAGAAGGGATTGTTTACAAAATATGGTACCAAAAAATGCTTTTCAAATCTAAATTTGCTGTGTATTACAGAAAAAATATATACAGTATCTCTAAAATCAGAATTCAAATGAAAACTTTGTGCAAATTTTGACTCCAAATGTGAGCGCTGCTTTGGAAATTGAATGCCCAGCATGTTATTTGTATACATTTCCCCAGCACTCAAACGACCCACACTTTTTCATTGAGTTTGTTGCCGAAAGTTGTAGTGCAAGCGTCTTGTTGAACTATAATTGTTGGCCCTGAAAAGGACCGTGTTTTAAATGGCCTTGAACAGATCCTCCGCTTTCTTTGATTTCTATTATAAACTAACTGCAACAGCTCATTAAAATTTCCTTTTTTTTCCAATAAAATTTCATCCGATAACGCTATAAATTCAATCGCTGCGCGAGACTTCGCGATAAACAAACAATCGTACAGTGTTGCCAAAACGCGATTACAAATAACGTCTTTTTTGCGTGCCACGTAAGAGAATTATATATATAGATTTATAGATAAAATTTTACATTAAAATAAGAATATTACAAAAGACGCATTTAATGTGAAAAATGACATTGAAATTTCCTTGGAAAGTTTTCATAAGTCAGGTCTGTATGTCATTGTTTTTTCTCACTCTAGCTGGATTCTAGTTTCTCATCAATAAGACGATTTCACAATTTACTTTTT
Organism: Metellina segmentata; assembly: GCA_947359465.1. NCBI lineage: Eukaryota > Metazoa > Arthropoda > Arachnida > Araneae > Tetragnathidae > Metellina > Metellina segmentata. The sequence continues at coordinate 10,852,053 of OX375882.1, read as the reverse complement.
TGATAAGGTTCATGCTTGAAAAAGATTGTTCACATGAATATGTAGAGCAAAGGAGTGAAAGAACAGCAAATGCAGGTTTTTTAAACTGATCAATGAGTCAGGAATACTATTCCAGATGTTGAAAATTATCAAGTCTTCCTTATCCAGTCTTTTAAAACAGACCAATTTTTCTGTAAACTAAGATATCATATTTATTTTTCTCCTATTTTTTTTATATCAGCATTAAAGCGTTCAAATTTGGAGCTCCACAATTCTTAGTTTTTTAACTTCAGACATTGCATTTCAAAAGCGCCAATGTCAATATTAACGGGAGAAAAATTCAATTCTGTTACGTCAGCACTTAGGTTTTTAAACAAATTCTAACGTCGCTGTGCTATTTCTGGTTTCCTGAAATCTTGTAGGAAAGCTTCCCTCATATTTCAAATTGTTTTGAAATAGTAACTGCCAAGTACCGAGTTATTTTCTTGGCGATGTTTCAGTAGGCTTGTAAAATGAATTAATGTTTCTCTTTCAAAATCTTGAGCAAAAAGGGATAATTTGTCTTCGAATGAAATGACTTCTTCTAACATCGAAAAAATTGTGTTTCTTTTCCCCTGTAGTTTACGATTAAGATTATTTAGATTAGACGTTACGTCTATCATGAAATAAAATTTTTTGATCCACTGATCGTCCGTTATATTATGACAACCAACACCCTTCTCAAAGAGAAATGCTCTAATTTCAAGTAATAAAGAAGCGAAACCTCTTTGAACGTTTCTTCTTGAAAGCCAACGCACCTTATTATGCATCGTAAGATCTGCGTATTCACTCTCCATTTCAACTAAAAATTCTTCAAAATGGCGATGATAAAGAGCTTTAGCTACAATTGTTTTGACAATCTTGATCACCAATTTCATAACATTTCAAATTTCTTCTGGAAATGACTGCGCACAAAGCGTTTCTTGATGAATGATGCAATGGTAAACACAAGGTATCTCGTGATTAAATTTTTTCTTCAAAATAGAAACAAACCTTTTCTTAATCCGGTCAAACTTTTTGCCTCATCTGTTGAAATTCAAACAATTTTACGAGTGGAATATTTTTTTCCATGTATTCAATGATTTAATGACAGTCTTTGCAATATACTCGCCACGTGTTTGACCTTTCAACGGCAATAATCCTAAAAATTCTTCTTTAGGACCCGAAGACGAAATAAATCGAATAAAAAGTGAAACGTGCGCTGTGTCATTTATGACACAAGATTCGTCAACAGCTATTGATAAAGCTGAAACCAATTCAAGATATTCGAATAGCTGATGAGATATATTCAAAGACATTTTGACTGTTCTGTCTTTTACTATTTTAGCAAAGAGTGGTAACTTTTTTAAAAAAAGAATTTCTGCCTTGTTCTTAAAATTCCAGAATAGCTCTTCGGATGCGTTTATAAAAAAACTTTTAATGTATTCACCGCCTGTGTATGGTTTGCCTCTATTGACTTACAATAAAGCTTGCAACATGAACATTGTTGGAAGATTGCACATAATAATTATACAGAACTTGATTTTTCATAACTCTTCCGAAGTTCCTCAACTGCTTTCTTTCCTCGTAACTGGAAGGATATTTGCACTTTACCAGCATTTAGTCGGAATCGATTTGTGGCAGAGCCGCACTCAAGTGGCTAAAAAGCCGTGATTTGCTGACCACTGCTTTAAGGGGATCGATCTCGGACCGTCGTCAACAGCTCGATGTGTTGCTCTAGTATGACATTAATTGTAAATTACCATTTCCTTTCCTTTTGGGATGGATCCCGGACTGTTGACAATAGCCCATTGTGTTGCTCCAGAGGGACATTAATCAAAATAACTGCCTTTTTACACACCATTCGGGCCAAATTTTGAAAAAAACTAACACAGGTGCCAAACGAACACTCAGATCATCACCACCATATTGTCACTCAAAGTGCGAAAGGTGGTATGTCTAAAAACTGCATTTTTCAAGAGAGTAAAAAAAAAAATTTTACTTATGATTTTATTTTTTTATTATATATTTTGTGTGGGTTTTGTTCTTATTTTATTGAATCAACCATTGACATAAGAGATTTTGCCACCAGGTTGAAATCACAAAATGCCACATGCAGCAAAAATAAAAGATAAATGGAATTATAAAATGGATAAATAAAAATAATATAATGAATAAATAAAAGATCCAGTGAAGGACTGAAAGAAATTATAAGGAAATTATATACTGGAGCTCAGAATTGAGCAAATGGATACGAATGAATAGCAAGTTTTATTCCGAGTTCTAATTCAAGAATTTGGGTTGCTGTTCTAACCCAGGTTCACACCGAATGGTTTAGGCTGGGACGGTGTATGAAAACTAATAACTAATAATTCCTTTCCTGTAATATAAAATTAATATAGGCTTTCTTTCTCTCGATAATTTGAACTTCTATTAATTCGAACATATTACCCGGTCCTTTGAGTATACCCATGGGCACCCGAACGAGGGGGCGGTCAACCCCCATGACTTATGGATTTCCTAGATATATACATGTATGTGTGTACATGTTGTTTTGTCCCTTCCCTCGTGGAAAGTGTAAGTAGTAACTAGTAAGAACATGTTTCATCTTCCCATGGAAAAAATTCAGCAGGCGCCCATGGTTGTACCCTCTGATTTTTTTACTACAGCACTGAAGGTACCCGAATGATCTCTTTCGCCCTTCATTTATACCCATGCCTAAACTTCTGCTTTTTGCCTTTCCTTCCTCTCTCATTGCATTATATATCCTGCAAATGGCGAAGATTGAACAAATATGACCTCCGCGACATAAAACCTAAATGAAAAAAGACCGCGTTTCATTTTTACCTTTAGGTTGGGAATGCGACTAGACTGGAAGACTTGTTTCTAGACTTAATTTTACCAGAACTTCATATATTTATGCTTTATCTCTACTATTATTGAAGGAAATCTCTGGCATGTATGCGGTGTCCAGGAGAATCTATAGGACTTACATTATTTGGCACAGGGTAGTCCTAATTTTATGCAAATTTTGTGCGAAGCCCGAATTTTAAAATTTAATCAGGAACATTTTTAATTAATTTATTGACATTTATTAAAAATTTGTTTTCCTTAGATTGACAATAGCGTGAAGAGATCACATATTCTAAATTTATTTCTTTCCTTCCATTTCCTGAGGACAAACGTTTCCAGCGAAGCGAAACAAAACAAATAAAAATTCTTGACTGGCGTTTATTTATTTTTTAGGCCAAGTTTCTATCTTCGCAATCGTTAAGATAGAGTAAAAATTTCTACGGATTTGAAATCTGCGGAAAATTTCACACCAGATGGATACCTCAGGTAGTCCGAATTGTATGTGAACTTATTCTGAAAATTACTGTTTTTTCTTTTAATGGTTTGTGTATCTGTAAAGGACACGAAAATAACTGTCATGGGCAACGCTGCGCTGACTTGCTAGTTTATTCCAAAATGTCTTATAACTTTTAACTCAACTCTCGGCAGTTCATTTCTTTGAATTTTATCCCCTCGAAGCAGGGCAACGGTAGCTTGGTTAGAAGAGTATATAGTATGAATCAGAAGTTAAGTAGGTATTTTAACTAACGTCACACACTAGAGAAACACAACGGGCTATTGGTGACGGTCCGGGATCATTTCCGAATGGAAAGAGCGATGACAATACCACGCAATTTTGAACCACGTTCAGATAACGAGGCAACATCTGAGTTGGCACCCCACTCTCCAAACTTCAGCACCCCGCCAACGTGAGGACATTTGAGGCCATGACGAACTTAACGTACAATGCCACCTTTGTACACGACGGTCTTTGACTAGTTCGAACTCGCAGCCTTCTGATTACTAATCCGATGCTCTTCCATCCAGGCAACCGGGGACCTATCATTAGAAGAAAACACGATCACGATCGTTTCAGAAGAAAAATGACTAGGATTTGATTTGATCATCATAAAAAATTCGGAAATCTACTGATGTGTGTTATATATTGATGAAATATCTCATTAGCAGAGTTGATCAGATATTGATGGACGAGATATCTTGTCATTAAAAGAAAAGTAACTAGACCTTGATCTCGTCACCGAAGCAAAAATCGGTAATATCTTGATGATAAGATATCATGTCATTAGCAAAATTGTGATTGGATCTTGATGGATAATATATCTAGTCGAAATCACTTGAAGAATTAAATAACAATACCTTAGAGATTATAGGGTAATAAACTTTTGCACAGCTGATATAAGTTTTTGATGCCCAGCCCCTTTTTCTAAAAAATTTAATTCTAAATTTCTAATTTCATGCACATTATTTTGCGTTTAACGCTATTTTTTTTATGAGGATATAAGCAAATAATCAACGGTGCTCCGTAAATGATATCCCCATTCCAATCCATCCCTTTGTTGAATACATTGAATCAGATTCATCCGATGAGTTTCACTGAAAGCATTTGTGCTTTGTCTTTAAATTTTCTTTCGGAAAATGTGGTCACGCTATTTTCTCGCGCTTGTTCTAAAAATGCTGCAGTTGGAATTTAATACTTCTAAGACAAAAAAAAATAGAGCGAGAGAAAGAGAGAGCAGGTGTAATACCCAACTTCGCGTGGGGCTGCTTTGAGCTGTGTGGCAGCAGTGAAAATAAAGTTTACTTCAACCAGCAAGTCTCGCCATCTTTTTTTTTTTTTTGTAATGAACAAACAGTCAAAACAGTCTTTGTAATTCACAACCTCGATAGTTCAAAAGGTAGAAAGAATTGCAAACGGCAATTGCGTTAAGTTGTTATCTAATTTATTTCTTACGTTATCTAATTATTATTAACTTATTTATTTCTTACGTTATGTAATAGTTATTATTTAATTTATTTCTAGTTACGATTGAATAAAGGAAGAGCGAAATTTATCCAACACTGATAATGGATTCTATTTACAAAAATAGTATCCAGTAGCGATAAATTTTAATTAATAACTTTAAAGTGAACATTTTAATATAAATTTAAAAATCTATTTGTTTCTTACTTGTAAACAAATGTGTAAACAAATGCAATAGAACAAAGTCCTTCTTTTCGACTTATTACGTCGAATGAATTACGTCGAATTGGAAGAACACTACAGGCTATTGGCGACGGTATGGTATCCATTCCGAATGTAAAGATCCGAGGTAATGGTAATGGTAAGTTTAGTTAACGTCGTACTAGAGCAACACAACGGGCTATTGACGACGGTCCGGGATCAGTCCCTTTAAGGGAAAGATCCGAGGACAACACCTCGTAATTTTGAACCACGGTCAGATGACGAAGCAACACCTGAGCTGGCACCTCACTCTCCAAACTTCCACGCCAACCCAACGTGAGGACTTTCGGCCACGACAGATTTAAGGTGCACCAGCCGCCTCTACACCATACGCTTACAAACATCCATGCCCGAACCCGGATTCGAACCAGGAACCTTCCGATCTAGAGGCTAACACCTTAACCACTATACCGGTTGGTCGGCGAAAGATCCGAGGACTACATCTCGTTATTTTGAACTACCTACTCAACTCACTTCCACACCACATCAACGTGAAGACATTTGAAGCTACAACATATTTAAAGTTCACTAGTCCCCATACAACGGTCTTTGGTTGGATCGAATTCCAAATTCGCAATCCTCCAGTTCCTAGTGTATTGCTCTACTGCCGACCAATTAGTCTGGTGGTTAAAGTGTTGCCTCTAGATCGGTTTGTAAGCGTATGGTGTAGAGGCGGCTGGTGCACCTTAAATCTGTCGTGGCCGAAAGTCCTCACGTTGGGTTGGCGTGGAAGTTTGGAGAGTGGGGTGCCAGCTCAGGTGTTGCTTCGTCATCTGACCGTGGTTCAAAATTACGAGGTGTTGTCCTCGAATCTCTCCCTTAAGGGACTGATTCCGGACCGTCGTCAATAGCCCGTTGTGTTGCTCTAGTACGACGTTAACTAAAATTACCATTACCTTACCCTTAGGGGATTGATCCTGTACCGTAGTCAATAGCCCGTAGTATCGTTCTAGTAGGACGCTAATTAAAAATTACCAATTACCATTGATCTACTAATGTTCTAAAGTTAGCATTCAGTGGAAGTTTGGAGAGAGAGGTACCAGCTCAGGTGTTGCTTCGTCATCTGACCGTGGATCAAAATTACGTGGTGCTGTCCTCGAATCTATCCCTTCGGGATTAATCCCGGACCGTTGTCAACAGCCCGTTCTGTTGCTACAGTACGACGTTAATTTAATAAATACCTACCTACATACCCGCTACACTACCATCTAGGTTACCGCTGCCCAGTACAATGTCTAGTGAATAGTGAGGATGATTCAAAACTTTGCAGCTGAAGTGCAATTGGTTTTTCCTGGACACTAAAGAAACTAGCGGCCTTGCATATCGCGATGCAAGATAACTTCTTTCCAGTAGACCGGACGCCTTTAGTTACCTTCGATTGATGTAATTCGGGGAATTACTTGTCGGAATGAATCGTTTGGTTTGGCGGAAGGAGCTCGTAAGCACTCCCTTCCAATTCCACCTCATACACAGCCTCCTTTAGATGAAGTCCGGCCTTGGGGATGATGAATTGTGGTTCATTTTCTTTGTCCTGCGATCTCTCGATCCACCATTACTGTAAAGTGACCACTTTTCGTCGCCCGTCGCCATTTGTTATCGAATCGGAACTCTTTGTTGCGTTTAACCTTTAGACTGCGGCTTGTACAGCAGTTGTATCTTGATCGCGCCAAGTAAGAATTTAAACTACGGCCAGTACAACAGTTGTACCTTGCAAGTTACAAGAATCGTGCCAAGAAGGAATTTAGACTACGGCTGGTACAGCAATCGTACCTTGAAAGTTACAAGAATCGTGCCAAGGAAGAATTTAGACTACGTCTGGTACAGCAATCGTACCTTGAAAGTTACAAGAATCGTGCCAAGGAAGAATTTAGACTACGGCTGGTACAGCAATCGTACCTTGAAAGTTACAAGAATCGTGCCAAGGAAGAATTTAGACTACGGGTGGTACAGCAATCGTGCCTTGAAAGTTACAAGAATCGTGCCAAGGAAGAATTTAGACTACGGCTGGTACAGCAATCGTACCTTGAAAGTTACAAGAATCGTGCCAAGGAAGAATTTAGACTACGGCTGGTACAGCAATCGTACCTTGAAAGTTACAAGAATCGTGCCAAGGAAGAATTTAGACTACGGCTGGTACAGCAATCGTACCTTGAAAGTTACAAGAATCGTGCCAAGGAAGAATTTAGACTACGGCTGGTACAGCAATCGTACCTTGAAAGTTACAAGAATCGTGCCAAGGAAGAATTTAGACTACGGCTGGTACAGCAATCGTACCTTGAAAGTTACAAGAATCGTGCCAAGGAAGAATTTAGACTACGGCTGGTACAGCAATCGTACCTTGAAAGTTACAAGAATCGTGCCAAGGAAGAATTTAGACCGGCTGGAACAGAAGTTCTACCTTGAAGGTTATAAGAATCGCGTCAATATATCTATTGTCGTAGTCAAAAGGTTAACTAACCTAACGAACTTTTCTGCAGTAGCCTGGTTGGTAGAGTAGCAGATAAGAAAGAGGAGTATTGCAAGTTCGAAACTCGATTCGACCGTCGAGTATGTAGGGGTTGATTGGTAATTTTTAATTAAAGTCTTACTAGAGAAATACAACGGTATATTGACGACGGTACGGGATGAATCCCCTAAGGGTGATTTCGAGGACAACGCGTAATTTTGAACCACGGTTAGATGACGAGGTAATACCTGAGCTCGCATTCCACTCTCCTAACTTCCACATTAACCCAACCTTCGGACACCACACATTTAAGGTTCACCAGTCGCCTCTACCTTCGCTTACAATTATCCATGAACTGACCCGGACTCAAACCAGGAACCATCCGATCTTGAGGCTAACACCTTAACCACCAGACCGGTTGGTCGGCAAACCTTTTATGTGTGGCTACCACCAAATGTAAATTTTTGTTTCACCAACTCGTAACAACTGCAACCGCATCCAGGTCCGAACGATTAACTCACAGCAAGTAATCACACCATGGACGCGCCGACCAACCGGTATAGTGGTTAAGGTGTTAGCCTCTAGATCGGAAGGTTCCTGGTTCGAATCCGGGTCCGGGCATGGATGTTTGTAAGCGTATGGTGTAGAGGCGGCTGTCGTGGCCGAAAGTCCTCGCGTTGGGTTGGCGTGGAAGTTTGGAGAGTGGGGTGCCAGCACAGGTGTTGCTTCGTCATCTGACCGTGGTTCAAAATTACGAGGTGTTGTCCTCGGATCTTTCCCTTAAGGGACTGATCCCGGACCGTCGTCAATAGCCCGTTGTGTTGCTCTAGTACGACGTTAACTAAAATTACCATTACCACCATGGACGCCGAATTTTGTGTAAGTAATTGAATTTTCGTAAACATAAGCAACAAAACGGTCTATTTGATACGATGTGGGATGAATCCCGCAGGGAAATATCCTAGGACACCATATCGTCATTTTGAAACACTTACAGATGAAGAGATCACCACCTGAGCTGGCACCGCTTTGCAAACTTCCACTTCACGTCAACATGAGAACTTTTGATGTTAGGCAGATTAAACTTACAATAGCCCTCACATGCACAATAGTCTTTAATTGGATCGAGTTTCGAATTCACAACCCTCCGGTTGTTAATCTGCTACTCGTCCAATCAGGCTACCGCGGACTTCCGCGAATTGTGGGTAATGGTAATGGTAATTTTAGTTAACGTCGTACTAGAGCAACACAACGGGCTATTGACGACGGTCCGGGATCAGTCCCTTAAGGGAAAGATCCGAGGACAACACCTCGTAATTTTGAACCACGGTCAGATGACGAAGCAACACCTGAGCTGGCACCCCACTCTCCAAACTTCAACGCCAACCCAACGTGAGGACTTTCGGCCACGACAGATTTAAGTTGCACCAGCCGCCTCTACACCATACGTTTACAAACATCCATGCCCGGACCCGGATTCGAACCAAGAACCTTCCGATCTAGAGGCTAACACCTTAACCACTATTCCGGTTGGTCGGCCCCGCGAATTGTGGGAAAGCATTGTTTGCGTTTAACAGTAGTGTATCAAGTCATTTTGAAGCACAATAAGCACACTTATGTCACATCAGGATTATTTTCAAGTTTGTTGACCAAAAAATATTAAGATAACTTTATTAAAAAAATCGTACTTACTTTTTAAAAGTTATATAAACTATAAGACTATAATCAACAACAATAAATAATGGTACCAGATGGAAACGTGTATGGAAGAGTTGGATTTTCTATGGCACAAGAGACAGCCAAACACAAACTAGACAACGTCAATTTACACTGCTTGACAATTGCTAAGGAATAACCGATTTATGAAAAACTGCTATTCGGAAAGCCGCTCAATCGTAGAAAATGTAATGTAGAGCAAGGTCTCTTATCTGTATAGAAGACAGCGCACACAAGCTGTTTATTAATTGAAATTTCAAACAGTAAAGTATCTACAGAAAATCACGATTCAATGTTTTAAAAGCCGGTTAGATAAATTTCGTCTTGGGTATCAAGTGGAGAATGTTTGTAAGGCATCATTTGAGTGAATTTGACCGTGTGCGAGCAGTTGGGGTGGCTCGAAGCTGAGTAGAGTGTCTCCCAAGTTATCGGTATTTCGCGGTAATAAAGAGCCGATGAAGGTGGAAATGCTTTGAGAAAGCATGTTGGTGGTCGTGATAGGAGCACCACACCCAGAGATGATGCACATATATCCCTAACAACAATAAGGAACAAACATCTCACTCCGGGACAGATTGGTTCAGAGCTTGCAACCGCTACCGGCACTCGTGTATCCTCAAAAACAATTGCTCGGCCATTAAATCAAGCTCAAATGTATGCACGAAAGCCTGTTAAATGCGTTCCATTACAACCACGCCATCGTCGGGAAAAGTTACGCTGGTGTAAAGAACATATTCGTTGGAATCATCAACAATGGTCCAGAGTCATATTCTCCGACGAATACCGATTCACCGTGAAAAGGGATTTTGGACACCATCTACTGTGAAGAGAGAGGGTACATAGAGGGCCGTTACATAGCCCAGAATGCTCGTGAGGTTGATCGTTATGGCCGAGGGGTCATGGTGTGGGCAAACATTATACATAATGGCAAAACACAGTTACACATCTTTGACAATGGTGCCTTACATCACAGCTGTATTGCTCGGAGATTCTCCGGGGTCATGTTCGTTTATTTCGGGGTGCATTGGGTCCAGACCTTCTGTTTATGGGTGACAATTCATGCCCACACAGGACAGTTGATGTCTCTGAGACACTAGAGAGCGAAGATATTGAGCGCATGGAATGGCTTGCGTATTCACCGGACTTAAATCCTATTGAACATGCTTGGGATGATCTTTATAGTCGTGTTTCAGAAAGGAATCACCCACTCCAAACAGTGCAGGCGGTCAATATTGCTTTGAGAAAGGAATGGTCCAATATCCCCAAGCACTCCTCGACTGTTTAGTGGAGAGCGTGCATAGCAGATGCTAAATGTGTATTTGTGTCCAAGGAGGCCTCATTTCTCACTGACTGACTATACCTGGCATGACTCCGGATAGAAAGAGCATTTTTCGAGAGTTTGGAAATTCCTCTAAGGAGCAGATTTTTTTTCTTTTTATTATCTTGCTTTTCCATGTGCCAAAATCTGTAACATTTTGCATTTTACTTAATGCACAGTATCTTAATTAAATATGTGCTGAGTTTCGTTTCTTTAATCAATGAATATTATTAATTATTTTAAAAATTGTGTTTGTTCCCTAGCAATTTTCAAGCAGTGTATTTGACATTAATCTTTCCTTTTGGAGGCCGTTCTATGTAAAAGTTGATCCACCATATACGATTGGTTTCGACGAGATATCTCGTCTTTCGTAATCTGACCAATTTTGCTAATGACAAAATATCTCGTCATCAAGATATTGCCAATTTTCGATGATGACGAGATGAAGATCTGGTCAGTTTTCTTCTAGGGACGAGATATCTCGTCAGTCCAAGGTCTGGATCAGTTTTGCTAATGACAAGATACCTCGTCAAGACCCAGTTGGTTTGACCTACCCCAAACTTTGATGAAGAGACTGCCATAAGACCACGCAAATCAAATGTCAACTCTCAACCGAATTGTAGGGTTAGCCATTCTGGCGGTTGTCTGTTCTAAGTATCTTGTTATTAGCAAAATCGACCCTGATCATCATGAACGAGATTATACCTCGTCACTTGAAAAAAAACTGACCTGATATTGATTGACCTATATTCAACAAAGAAAAAAGGCAATGTCTTCATCCTTTGACATTCAATACACAATATTGAAGGTGTTGTGTTGCTCTAGTACGACGTTAATTAAAAACTACCAATAACCACATCCTTGAAGGTGAGGTATGTCGTTGTTAGCAAAATTGGCCAGATTAAGCTGGACGAGATATTTTAGTCGAAGCCACACGAAGAGTTAAAACGCAAGATGCTTATTATTGCATAATAATGAAGGATTAAAAAAACTCGAGAATGCCTAGGGGAAAAAAAACCAGTGGATCAAATTCGACTCGGGGTATTATGTTTCAGACCTGTCCAAAAAGCAGGGAGAGCACACGACATAAAATAAAAATTACTGTCACAATCTGTTATGCAGTCTGATTTATTTCACCTTTAACAGTTAGATTAGTGCTATTGAGCCGTTCAATGACGAGTAACGCAATGTTTTCAAAGAACTAACACCTTAGGCGTCTTTTCGTACGTTTAAAACTATTAAAAATACACCTTTTTGAACCTTTTGTTTGCAGTGAAACAATTTTGCGAGTAGAGATAGTTTCTCTCAAAGTTTTGCACTGACCAATCGCTCCGGTAGTTAAGGTGTTAGCCTCTAGATCGCAAGGTTCCTGGTTCGAATCCGGGTCCGGGCATGGATGTTTGTAAACGTATGGTGTAGAGACGGTTGGTGCACCTTAAATCTGTCGTGGCCGAAAGTCCTCACGTTGGGTTGGCTTGGAAGTTTGGAGAGTGGGGTGCCAGTTCAGGTGTTGCTTCGTCATCTGACCGTGGTTCAAAATTACGATGTGTTGTCCTCGTATCTTTCCCTTAAGGGACTGATTCCGGACCGTCGTCAATAGCCAGTTGTGTAGCTCTAGTACGACGTTAACTAAAATTACCATTACCATACCATTAGCGGTAGTTAAGGTGTTAGCCTCTAGATCGTAAGGTTCCTGGTTTGAATCCGGGTCAGTCCGTGGAAGTTTGTAAGCGTATTGTGTAGAGGCGGCTGTTGCAATTTAAATCTGTCGAAGCCGAAAGTACTCACGACGGGTTGGAGTGGCAGTTTGGAGAGTGGGGTGCCAGCTCAAATGTTGCCTCGTGGTTCAAAATTACGTAGTGTTGACCTAGGATTTTTTCCTTAAGGGATTGATCTCGGACCGTCGTGAATAGCCTGTTGTGTTGCTCTAGTACAACGTTAATTGAAATTACCTTACCTCAAAATCTTTCGCTAGTATTGATGACATTTCAACACACACAATTACCATCGTGAGCCATTACGAAGTAGTCGGAAGTGTTTTTCGGTGTTAATTAGAAAAAATTTGAAATTCCTCTATTTAATCCTGAAATTGGTTTGCTAGTGTGCAAAAAAATATAGATAATTTATTATGGAAGAAGCAATGTAGTAGGACTGTTGGCTAAGAGAATACAAAACTATGGACATTGATGGTCACAGACCTTTACTGACATTTCATTTCTGTGACTTTAAGATAGTCTGACACCGTGAGAAACTCCGTTGGGCTTGACCTTTAGGAAGGGTGACTTGCAGGGCATGTGCCTAACTTCCATTGTGTCCTCGGATTGCTGAATGTATTCTGATTGGTTATATTTTGGCGCCAGCTGCTATTCTTGCGTCGCGTGATTTACAACGACTTGAAAAGAACATATGAAATAGAACGTCCTCTAGGTGGAGTTCGTTCAGATGATCTCTGATTGGTTTTTTACTTTTACCTTTGACTTCCTTTTTTGGACTGCGGGTGGAGCACGTGAGAGACGACGTTGGAGAACCAGAAGCAGTGGATTAAGCTTGTTCACCACGCTGGACTGTATACTACATAATTTTACGTGTTGGCGTAATGGTGTTAATGTGATGACGTAAATACTGTTTAATTTTCTTGAATGTTCGTGGACTATTAAGAACTTAAATATCTTAGCTGTTGATTGTATTCTCCTTGCTTACGATTCGTACTCTTTTCAAGGCTACCGTTTTGGACCGTCGACACCACACGAGGATTACTATAAAAAAAATAACACTTCCATAATAATTTCGACAAAATATCTCGTCTAAGATCCGGTCAATTTCGCAGATGACGAGACCCTAGTTGAGACGAAACTGCTCTATTACTCTAATTGGTAATTGGTAATTTTTAATTAACGTCGTACTAGAGGAACACAATGGGCTATTGACGACAGTCCGGGATCAATGCACTAAGGGAAAGATTCGACGACAACACCTCGTAATTTTGAACCACAGTCAGATGACGAAGCAAAACCTGAGATGGCACCCCACTCTCCAAATTTCCACACCAACCCAACGTGAGGACTTTCGGCCACGATAGATCTAAGGTGCACCAGTCGCCGCAACACCACACGCTTACAAACATCCATACCCGGATTCGAACCAGGAACCTTCCGATCCAGAGGCTAACACCTTAACCACTATTACTCCAAAGTGGTAAAATGGTAATTTTAGTTAACGTCGTACCAGAGCAACACAACGGGCTATTGACGACGGTCCGGGATCAGTCCCTGAAGCGAAAGATCCGAGGACAACACCTCGTAACTTGAACCACGGTCAGATGACGAAGCAACACCTGAGCTGGCACCCCACTCTCCAAACTTCCACGCCAACCCAACGTGAGGACTTTCGGCCACGACAGATTTAAGGTGCACCAGCCGCCTCTACACCATACGCCGACCAAACGGTATAGTGGTTAAGGTGTTAGCCGCTAGATCGGAAGGTTCCTGGTTCGAATCCGGGTGCCGGCATGGATGTTTGTAAGCGTATGGTGTAGAGGCGGCTGGTGCACCTTAAATCTGTCGTGGCCAAAAGTCCTCACGTTGGGTTGGCGTGGAAGTTTGGAGAGTGGGGTGCCAGCTCAGGTGTTGCTTCGTCATCTGACCAGGGTTCAAAATTACGAGGTGTTGTCCTCGAATCTTTCCCTTAAGGGACTGATCCCGGACCGTCGTCAATAGCCCGTTGTGTTGCTCTAGTACGACGTTAACTAAAAATTACCATTACCATTACCTCTACACCATACGCTTACAAACATCCATGCCCGGACCCAGATTCGAACCAGGAACTTTCCGATCTAGAGGCTAACACCTTAACCACTATACCGGTTGGTCAGCTGCAAGACTGTGAGAAGAGGTTTCTATGAAGATGGGAATGCGTGGCGGTGCGTACTCGTCCCTCCAGTTTGTCCAACAACCGCTCGATCGGATTGAGATCGGGGCTCTAAATAGGCCAGTCAAGCCAATTCACCTCATTTTCAGGAAACCAGTCACACGTTTTGCAGTATGACATGGAGATCGATCCTGTCGGAAGAAACAATCATCATCGCCGTAGTATTGTCATAGTGTAGGCAAGGCCGAATTAGCCAGAACGTCGAGGTACACGTCAGCGTTTGTGGTACCGGGTACATAAAGCAATAGGCAGAGTCCTAACCACGGAAAACAACCCCACATTAAGATGGATCCTGCTCCGAATTTCTGCAGTGTTCAAATACTATTGTCCATATAGAGTATTTTATACCAAGCTGTGACAAATACCAGACAGACAGCACTTTGAGGATAAAAGAAAAATCAAATAGCAGAAGAGGGAAAATGAAAGGGAGGATAGATTATTTGGGGTTGTGATGTCCATACAACACCCAAGGAAAATGTGCCCCTGAAGACAACAACCTGGAGGGTTAAATTAAAAAACTCTTTAGCTAAGAAAATCCATAAAACATTTTGTTAAATTAGTTGTTGCAAGAGCCGCGGTAGCTCAGTCAGTAGAGCGTCAGGCTCGCATCAGAAGGATTGTGGGTTCTGTCCTCGGCGGAGGCTGCAATTCTGTTGATTGCAAGATCGGCGCTTCGACCTGGCTAAAGACCGTCGTGTTCACTAATGGTGACTGGGGCACGTTAAATAGGTCGTGGTCACAAAGTCCCCCATGTTCCCATACTAAATCAATACCTCTGGGGGTACCTGATCAGGGGGTTATCGGCCTGTGATTGGGATCTAAATTACAATATGTGTGAGTGAATGGATGTATGAAAGGGACCTTCCTGTAAAACGGATGTGTCATGTATGTCGAGCAAAGTCGGACTTCCTCCCAATGGGGCTCAATAACATGAAAGGCGCACCCCCCTCGCCTACTGCCGTCTTCGACGGGCAGTAGTACCACTCCTTCGATCTGCCAGTGTAAGCATAAGAAACAACAACAGTTGTTGCAATGCAGGCAACTCCTTGAGAAGCTATCTGATGCGTTGGTGTTTCAATGGGTTCATGCTCCTTCTGACGTACCTAGAAATGAGAGTACACTAGCTCTCTAAACAGGGAACCAAGATCACCCAAAAGCCGTCAAACCCTCTGATATTCACACTTCGAATCTTTGGATGAAAGAGTTATTCAAACACCGGCTAAAAGAAAGATCTGTCAATGCTGCCAAGGATAAATCTTGGAAAGGCCATCTTTTCTCTAGTGACGACGAAAGAAAGCTGCGTTTTGCTTGACTGCGCATGACCAACTGAGTGCACTTATTTAATTCAAATATTATCGACTCTCTTGACTGCATTTTATGGAACAGTAGACAAACCATGACGGCTGAGTTACCTCACAGCAGTGCATCAAACTTTCTGGCACTTGCTTCGACGAGATATCTAGTTATTAGAAGAAAACTGACCAGATCTTGACCTCGTCATCATAATAAAGCAATATCTGGATGACGAGATGAGATATCTCGTCATTAGAAAAGTTGATCAGATCTTGATGGACGAGATATCTCATCAATCGAAAGAAAACTGACCAGACCTCGATCTCGTAAAATCGTATTTGACAATATTTTGGGAACGAGATATCTCGGCATTAGCAAAATAAGTCAAATCCTGATGGACGAGATACTTCGTAGAAACCGCTTGGAGGGTTAAAGATGTTGGTATTCCCATTTGGAACCTTTTAAATGTTCGTTAGTGACTGATAATGTCCCATAATTTTTTTAAAAAGTTCGAAAAAGATTTATCAATATCGTTTACCACACAGTAAAGTGCACGCAGATGTGACTGGAAACTACCAGAAAAATCGTTGAATGTCTTGTTCATTTAGTGTTAACACTTATGGTGATTGTTTTGACGAGTTATCTCGTCATGAGAAAAATTAATCAGATCTTGGTGGACGAGATAACTCATCGAAACCACTTGGAATGTAGAAACTTTTAGTTATGGAATACAGAGGTCTTGATAACCCATATGGTGAATGACGTGAAATCACGTCCCTGGTATTTGTTGCATTCGTTTCGTTAAGAAATAACACCATATTAGTCACCGATGACCTCCGTTGCAGTCACCCCTTAGTTCCAACACTGAAAGTGAGAATTATGGAATACAGAGGTCTTGGTAACCGAGATGGTGAATGACGTGAAGTCACGTCCCTGGTATTTGTTGCATTCGTTTCGTTAAGAAATAACACCATTTTAGTCACCGATGACCTCCGTTGCAGTCACCCCTTAGTTCCAACACTGAAAGTGAGAATTATGGAATTATGGAATACAGAGGTCTTGGTAACCGAGATGGTGAATGACGTGAAGTCACGTCCCTGGTATTTGTTGCATTCGTTTCGTTAAGAAATAACACCATTTTAGTCACCGATGACCTCCGTTGCAGTCACCCCTTAGTTCCAACACTGAAAGTGAGAATTATGGAATTATGGAATACAGAGGTCTTGGTAATCCAGATGGTGAATGACGTGATTCACGTCCCTGGTATTTGTTGCATTCGTTTCGTTAAGAAATAACACCATTTTAGTCACCGATGACCTAAGTTGCAGTCACCCCTTAGTTCCAACACTGAAAGTGAGAATTATGGAATACAGAGGTCTTGGTAACCCAGATGGTGAATGACGTGAAGTCCCGTCCCTGGTATTTGTTTCATTCGTTTCGTTAAGAAATAATACCATTTTAGTCACCGATGACCTCCGTTGCAGTCACCCCTTAGTTCCAACACTGAAAGTGAGAATTATGGAATACAGAGGTCTTGGTAACCTAGATGGTGAATGACGTGAAGTCACGTCCCTGGTATTTGTTTCATTCGTTTCGTTAAGAAATAACACCATTTTAGTCACCGATGACCTCCGTTGCAGTCACCCCTTAGTTCCAACACTGAAAGTGAGAATTATGGAATACAGAGGTCTTGGTAACCCAGATGGTGAATGACGTGAAGTCACGTCCCTGGTATTTGTTTCATTCGTTTCGTTAAGAAATAACACCATTTTAGTCACCGATGACCTCCGTTGCAGTCACCCCTTAGTTCCAACACTGAAAGTGAGAATTATGGAATACAGAGGTCTTGGTAACCCAGATGGTGAATGACGTGAAGTCACGTCCCTGGTATTTGTTTCATTCGTTTCGTTAAGAAATAACACCATTTTAGTCACCGATGACCTCCGTTGCAGTCACCCCTTAGTTCCAACACTGAAAGTGAGAATTATGGAATACAGAGGTCTTGGTATCACAGATGGTGAATGACGTGAAGTCACGTCCCTGGTATTTGTTTCATTCGTTTCGTTAAGAAATAACACCATTTTAGGCACCGATGACCTCCGTTGCAGTGACCCCTTAGCTCCACCCCTGAAAGTGAGTTCTAGATTCGAATGTGGTACGAGTTAACCATTAATAGTGTAAAACGCGAGCGCACTATCATGATAGATAACGTGAATTAATTCAGATAGTCCTTTATCGCTGGACCATCTGGTTATCTCGGTAGCACTCAAATTAAGCATTAATCGTTAGTTTAACACTAGTCATACCGTTCCACTGACGTATCTGATTGTTTCAACGCCCTTTTGCTTGCTGATACCGGTATCAATCGCGACGCCATGTTTCCTCTTAGTGTACCTAACGACGCATTTAAAATCAGTGTAGTGCAAGGGGAATGTGACTTTTTGTCTTGACGTGATTAGATAAAATTGTTTAATTCAGCTCACAAAGCAGTTTTAGCAAGCGGTCACAATGCAGCTTTATTTTACGGCAAATTGCGTGTTACGGGAACCATCGATTTTCATGGCTGATCACGCGACTGTTCAATAGTGGGACCGTTACTGGATAGAAAAAATAATCGGTTGGAGTGTATCGGAGCAAGGCCGCAAGGTCTTACGTGGATACGTCTAGTTAGCGTATTATTTATTTGGGTGCTTTAAATGAAGGAAAGACACATTCAGCATTCGATTCAGTGTTCATCGAATGCTGACGAATTGATTTCCGCGTTGACTGCGTTTCCTGCTTCACTTTTCGCCAAGTTTATGTCGACTATATGAAAATTTAAAAAAGAACTAAAGCGGAACGGGGGAGAACCAATTACGGAGTTGTTGAAAACTGCAAACCTCCGAATCTTAAATAATCTAAAATTTATTGATTGTAATAGAACTATTGGCGGATAATAATTGGTCATTTTTAGTTAACGTCCTACTAGAGCAACACAACGGGCTATTGACGACGGTCCGGGATCAGTCACTTAAGTGAAAGATCTGAGGACAGCACTTAGTAATTTTGAACAACGGTCAGATTGCGACACCTGAGCTGGCACCCCACTCTCCAAACCCACACCTTCCTTCCTTCGAATGGAAGCAGACCCCTCCGTACCGAGTTACTGAAAACCCACAGCGGATTAGCCGAAGCTCAACGTGCGGACTTTCGGCCACGACAGATTTAAGGTGCACCAGCCGCCTCTACACCATAAGCTTACAAACATCCATGGCCGACCAACCGGTATAGTGGTTAAGGTGCCTCTAGATCGGAAGGTTCTTGGTTCGAATCCGGGCCCGGGCATGGATGTTTGTGAACGTATGGTGTAGAGCCGGCTGGTGCACCTTAAGTCTGTCGTGGTCGAAAGTCCTCACGTTGGGTTGGCGTGGAAGTTTGGAGAGTGGGGTGCCAGCTCAGGTGTTGCTTCGTCATCTGACCGTGGTTCAAAATTACGAGGTGTTGTCCTCGGATCTTTCCTTTAAGGGACTGATCCCGGACCGTCGTCAATAGCCCGTAATGTTGCTCTAGTACGACGTTAACTAAAAATTACCAATTACCAATTACAAACATCCATGCCCGGACCCGGATTCGAACCAGGAACCTTCCAATCTAGAGGTTAACACCTTAACCACCAGATCGGTTGGTCTGCATAATTGAGAAGATTGAATTTAGTAATTGATACAATTCAGAGTCTAATTCACGTTCCGAAGTACCGACCAACCTTATAATTGAATTCTTTGAAAAAGCTCTATTTCACATTTTCCTTATGTAGAATGCCTTAAAAAGATTCTATTCACACTTTTATGAAAATAGAATTCTTTGGAAAGATTCTATACTGTCTTTACTTGGAATATAATTCTTTGGAAAGATTCTATACTATATTTCCTTGGAATATAATTCTTAGGACGGATTCTATTGTTTCTTTCCTTGTAGGGACCGTGGTGGCTCAGTGGCTCTGCCCACTGCACTAGCAACCCCCGAGTTATTGGCGGTGTAGGTTCGATCCCTGTCACGTGAATTACTCCCTGGGTGTATTTCGCTTTCTGTGTCGCGGTCTGGTGGTTAAGATGTAAGCCTCTGGAACTTAAGGTTCCTGGTTCGAATCTGGGTCAGTGTATGGATGTCTGTAAGCGTATTTTGTAGAAGCAGCTGATGCACCATAAATCTGTCGTGGCCGAAAGTCCTCACGTTGAGTTGGTGTGGACGATTGGAGAGTAGGGTGCTAGATTTGGTGTTGCCTCGTCATTTGACTGTGGTTCAAAATTACGTGGTGCTGTCCTCGGATCTTTCCTTTAGAGGACTGATACCGGACCGTCGTTAATAGCCCGTTCTGTTGCTCTAGTACGACGCTAATTTTAAAAAACATTACCACGTTCCGATATAGGTGTGGTTAAGGCAATCAGTTCCATAGAGAGGATGGTGAGTACGCATGAGCTGTGGTGTATTGTGATTTGGGGAAAATAAAATAATTCTAAAAGAGAAAAACATTTTAAAGAAAAGTTAAGGTAGTGGATTTAGAAGATTCCCCGAGGAGTCCCTGAATCCACCACATCGACGTTTAGCGATCCAAAGTTTCACAGCCAACCCTCAATTCGATTTAACTCCCAATGTTTTAAAATCGAGTGATCTTGGCGTTAGATATCGTTTGAGACCGATTTAGACAACGTAGATCTTCGCAGTACCTAGTGATACTGATTTGAAATTCAAGATCAGCGGAAAGTCGTCCCCCAAACGCTGCTCCTACCCAACTTAACGAGGCGCTCGAACTCCAGGTCACTAACAGGTCTTTGTTCCCTCAGCTAATCGAATGACACTAGATTAGTTTGATTCGCGTTGGTGACATACACTACCCTACAATAATGGACCGGACGCAAGCAGATTTGCAGAAAATCCGACTTCTTGTTTGGACGTGTTTTTTATGGTATAACCTGGGACCTTTGCATGTTGTTCCTGGTCAATTGAACGCCGACGCCTACATGAACATTTTGAACAATCAGGTACTTCCTACGCGCTGCAAATTTTATGGAATAGACGAATGTTACTTCCAGGACAACGCTCCATCTCATGTTGCAGCTTCTGCCAAGCAGTGGTATCAAAATATGGATGTAAAACGCCTTCCCTGGCCTGCTCAGAGTCCCGACCAAAACCCCATAGAACATTTGCGGGACGAGTTAGAGGGACGCTAATGGAACAGGGACATACTCTACAAACCACGTTACTATTACTTGATGTTGTATGTCTTGTGTATGGCGCAGCGTGGGAAAATATGGTCCTTGCGCCATGAAACCCCAAAGTCTGCCAACCGACCTAGCGCAGCGGGGAAACTAATAAATCATAAAGATTGACTCTTCCAATCACGTCAGGGTCATCAATTGTTGCGAGCTAGTGTTGAGCATGTAGAATGACTCCCACTCACGATTAACTTCGAAATTTAATATTTACTAAATAAACAAACTAAAAGATTGAGGACTACATGTTTAGAGGATGGAGACTTAAGAGCGGAGTGTCTGCTGTTGAGAGCAAGTTCACTTCAAGTGGATTCTTCTCCTGCCATTGGTTCGTGCCATGTGTGAGTCATGTTATGAGTTCAAAGGAAAATTGCATGATTCCGCGCGGCACCACAGATCCAAGAAAGGTTGCATGATTCCGCGCGGCACCATAGGTCCAAGGGAAGTTACATGATTCCGCGCGGCACCATAGGTCTAAGGGAAGTTGCATGATTCCGCACGGCATCACGCATCACAGGTTCAAAGAAGTTGCATGATTCCACGCGGCACTACAGGTCCAAGAAAAGCTGCATGATTCCGCGCGGCACCATAGGTCTAAGGGAAGTTGCATGATTCCGCACGGCACCATAGGTCCAAGGGAAGTTGCATGATTCCACGTTGCACCACACCACGAAGACCCACTGTAAGATAAAATATTTGTGCGTATAAGGTAGATCTGTTACGATTTTTTTATCTTCCCTTCGTTGTCCGATCAATGAAGAACCTGAACTGCCTAAAATGGCGAATGCCTATAGATGACCCTACGAAATGTCACAATGGGGTCTAAGAATCCCAAGTAGAAGGCCTAGATGACTGGTTGGAATGTGTGACCTTTGACCAGCCGATTCAAATGGAACAGATTGGGATTTCCTTCTTCTGCTCTTCGTCTTCAGGAGCACAACAGCCTTTTACAGGCCAAGGTTGACTCGCAGATCCTCCTCCATATGGCCCTGTCTGGTGCAACCGCACGCCATCGGTTAACTCCCAAAAACTTGAGATCTCTTTCCACATCATCAATCCATCTTGTAGGTGGTCGTCCCTTTCTTCTTGTCCCTTCAATTTTGGAAAAAATCACTTTTTTTGGTAGGGTCAGTATCGGGATTTCTAAAGAGATGGCCCAGCCATCTGATGCGTGACGCTTTAATTGTTCTCACTATGTCGGTCCCGCCGAATTTATTACATTTTTTGTATATTTCGTGGTTGTAAAGGATCCTTCTCACGTTGTTCTCTTGAGTAGGTCCAAATATTTTTCTTAAGATCTTTCTTTCAAAAATTAGTAGTTTTTCCTCCTCGGTTTTAGTAAGGGTCCAACATTTACTCCCATACATGACTATGGGTCTGATTAAAGTCTTATAAATGGTTAGTTTAGACTTCACGCTGATGAACCTGGATTTTAGTTGGTTTCTGAGGCCGTAAAAACTTCATGAAAATTCTGCTATTTATTTCAATTTTCAGGTCGTTGTGGCTTGAGATTAAGGTTCCTAAATACCTTCTTCTGTTAACAAACTTTAAATTCATCGGAGAACGATTAAAAAGGAGCGATATATTCTGGGGATATTGCATTACACTTCTTTGTTATTGTTCAAAAAGTATTTTATTAAAAACACATATATATATTTTTTAAACAACCTGGAAGTTGTCTTGTCATTGTCAAAAACTGTCGAGATTTTGATATACGAGATATCTCATGAATAGAAAGAAACCTGACCAGACCTCGATCTTGTAAAAAAATCAGCAATTCTTGGGAGCGAGATATCTCGTCATTAGAAAAATAAGTCAGATCCTGATGGACGAGATATCTCGTTGAATTCGCTTGGAAGCTTAAGAATGTAGGTATTCTCATGTGGAACCTTTTAAATGTCTGTTAGTGGCTGATATTGACACATAATGTACTTTTAAAAAGTTCGAGAAAAGGATTTATTATCAACTAGCTAAGTAACCCGGCGTTACTCGGGGTTTTCAAATATGACCGCGACATTTCCCTGTGTTAACTCAAATGCACAAACTCTGTAGAACGTGTTTCCTACTTCGACATCTAAAATATGACGGCGACATTTCCCACGAAATAACTCGTCAGAACAACATGGAGAATTAAGGGAGCTATCGATTGCAATAGACACCAAGAAGAGATGATCCCCATTCGTATAAAACTGTGTTCTAAACATTCTGATCTACCAGAAGCTGCATTCTTCCTGGTATATTGCACTAAATACAATTTGTGCAATCCGAAATTCATCGATGCCAAGTTTTTCGAAAAATATTAATTTGTTAAGCAATGGGCACTAAAATGGTCCAAGAATACATACAAAGTACGGTTGATGTGATCAAGAAAAATAAATGCTTGAAAAAAAAGCCAGAAACACATCACACTACAACACGCAATAGATGAATTTGTTATTTCACGCCACCGGCATAAAAGTAAAAAAATTATTTTTTAATTTAGAGGGAAGCGTTTTTCATTTGCATTCATCGCTACTATAGCTTTCTGTTTAGTTTTTCTGTAGGCCATTCTAAAAGCTCCCAGACGACAATTTCCATTTCACTTAATAGCATATTGGAAATCTATGCATCGCCCAACGCAAAACAGAGAAAGAGGAGATATCTAGAAGATTCACCTTGGAAAACAAATTGACATTGAAACTCGAGTTGAAAACAGAATGATCAGGAAACCAATCGATACATATTCATTGCGAGTCGCATCGATATTTCTATCCTCATCGTCCAGGTGTGCTGCGATAGTCGAGTTCACAAACTCACACAAGGTCGGTACGCTTATCTTTGTCTTATCAGATAAGAGTGATAAAATCGAGAAGGAAGCGTGAGATAAAAGTACCTGTTGATCTGTCGTAGAATCGGGAAATAACGTACGGGATGGTAATTCTTGGGTGCAACATCAGTGGCTAAGCCTGAGGGCAGGGCTCTTGATCATGGAATATTCATTTGTGTTAGATTGAAAGAGTGTAATCAGTAATGCATATAAAATGACTGAAAACATTGCACTTTAGCCGACCAACCAATCTGGTAGTTAAGGTGTTAGAATTTAGATCCGAAGGTTCCTGGATCGAATCCGGGTCAGTGCATTGAAGTTTGTAAGAGTACGGTGTATAGGCGGCTGGTGCATCCTTAAATCTGTCCTGGTCGAAAGTCCTCACGTTGGGTTAGTATGGAAGTTTGGAGAGTGGGGTGCCAGCTCAGATGTTGCCTCGTAATCTGACCGAGGTTCAAAACTACGAGGTGTTGTTGGATCTTTCCCTCGGGGGATTGATCCCTACCGGATACAGCTACAGTCTACGTTTATAGCGGGCGATGGCAACGGCCCTGACGATTTTTTTGGCGGACTTCTAGTAGCGAGTTACGTTAGGTTAAGGCATCCCATCTGTCTTTACGGTTATTGTGGTTTTCATGGCAACCTCGGTAAACGGAAACTTTAAATTTTCATTTTGATTATTCCAAAAAGTTCTTTCACAATCCGTTAAAGTCGTTTGATTTCATTGGTTTGTTTGAAATTTTTTCTTCGATACCAATGGTTATTTTATTTTAAAAATATCCTTCGATTGCATTGGTCCTTTAAAAAATTTTTCTTTGATTCATAGGTTCATTTAATTGTTTTTCTCTAGTTCTGGAATTTTATTTCATTACAATTTTTTTCACAGTAGAGTTCTGTTATTTATTAGTTTTTCGCCATCTGTGGAATTTTCTTTTTTAATAATTTTTTTCCTGGAACAGTTGTGACGTATCAGGTATTATTTCTTTCTTTTTTCTTTTAAAGATCTTTGTCCTTTTCAACATGCCCACTGTATTTAGTGTAATTCATAAGTTTCGTGGTATTCTTACCCAACAATCGCAGCTTAGTTTTTCTACTGGTTCACAAATGTGTTTAAGCTTATTACGTTTAGTGGAAGTTTTAAAAAATATACTTTTCAAAACGTTCTCAAATATATTTTCAAGCTTTCATTTTACGTTGCAAAAAGAAAAATATTTTTGAATTTTTTTTTAATAATTCTTTTTTTGATGACTTTAGAAGTTTACCAAAACAAATCGCCAAGGCCGTTGCACCGCTATAAACGTAGAATGTAGCTGTACCCCAGACCGTCGTCAAAAGTCTGGTGGGTTGCTCTAGTACGAAGTTAATTAAAAAATTACCAATTTCCTACCGGGCTACCGAGTCCAGTGATGGAAAATAATCGGAACCTGAGATCCAAGACTCACTCATGAAACAGCAGAAGTGTCGCACTCCTGAATGTGATATTTTTTTTGCATATAAACCTTTCACATATGAACTTAATTATTGGCTACTACAAGGCCGGAAGTGATGGCCACTTGTGAAGGAGCACCCAGTGGGAGGACCATCATTGCCCCTAACAAAGGACAGAAAAATAATGTGATATTTATAACTCAATTTGGCGAAACGCGTTGAACGGGACTATTTTCTATGAAGTTCTAATTTAAAATATCGTGTTTCAATTATTTTGGGCTTCTGTAGGCTAGTGCACCTAAAATTTGCCGTGGCCTTAAAAGTCCTCACGTTGGCATTGTATGGAAGTTTAGAGGTTTGGTGCCAGCTCTGATATTGAACTTGTCATCTGTTCAAAATTACAAGGTGTTGTACTCGGATTTTTCTATTTGGAATTTATTCCAGACATTCGTCGTTTGGGGAGTGGGGTGCCAGCTGAGGTGTTGCCTTGTCATCTGACCGTGGTTCAAAATTACGTGGTGTTATCCTCGGAACTTTCACTTAGGGGGATTGATCCCGGACCCTCGTCAATAGCCCGTTGTATTGCTCGAGGATGACGTTAATTAAAAATCACTGAATTACCCGAACTGTTGCCAATATCCCATGTGTTGCTCCAATGTGACTTAAATTCATTTACCTGCTTCCTACCTATCTAATATCCAGCTGAGAATAAATAATTTTATATGTGTTGAATTCATTAAGTGTGTTTAGAATCTTCAAATCCATAATTATGTTTATTTTCACACCATATTAGGTATATAGATACGTATTTTAATTAGCAGCGCACTGGACCTATTGGCGCCGGTCTGGGTTTAAATCCCAAGAACATACACATATTAACATATATCAACACATATTAGGAATTGATAGTTTTTATCTATATTTATTTTATCTGTATATATATATATATATATATATATATATATATATCTGTATATTATAGTAAAAAGGATGTGTGTGTCTATATTCTATATACAAATCTACACCGTTTGGCCAATCCACACCAAATTTGGTACCCTTATACTTTAGAACACTGCGGAAAACATAGAATATTTCTTTCCTGTCCTCAGACCCATCTGACGCCATGCCAATTGGCACACAGGTAGTCCTAAAAGTGCCACTCGAAACCCCGTTTTTAAAAATCTAAAGTTTGTTTTTCTGCAATAAATGGACATGATAAGGAAACACGTTCTACAGGGTTTGTGTATGAGTTAACACAGGGAAATTTTCTGCAACAAATGGACATGGAAAAGGCAACACGTTCTACAGGGTTTGTGTATGAGTTAACACAGGGACATTTTCTGCAACAAATGGACATGGATAAGGAAACACGTTCTACAGGGTTTGTGTATGAGTTAACACAGGGAAATTTTCTGCAACAAATGGACATGGATAAGGCAACACGTTCTACAGGGTTTGTGTATGAGTTAACACAGGGACATTTTCTGCAACAAATGGACATGGATAAGGAAACACGTTCTACAGGGTTTGTGTATGAGTTAACACAGGGAAATTTTCTGCAACAAATGGACATGGATAAGGAAACACGTTCTACAGGGTTTGTATATGAGTTAACACAGCGAAATGTGGCCGTCATATATGAAACCCGAGCTAGACTGGGTTATTCAGATAGTTTACATTAGAATATGTTCACGTTAACCAACAAGTTTTTAATTGGTTGTTTGATATGGGTCCTAATTCCCAAAGGTCAGATTTAGCCAAACAAGGTTCGGAATTTGTGAATATTTTTATAATATTGAACATTTTAACGAAATTAAATGTTTTACATAACAAATATTTTTATCACAAAGAAAAGGGCTTTGCGACATTAAACCCCCATCCATCAGAGAAAATGCAATTTAAAACAAAAAATTGACCTCAACAATTCCCAATTTTTCTTTTCATATAAAAACCAATTTAAAGAATTGTATGGAACAAAGCGAAGATTTTAAGCGAGTTTGACTTGTTCATTCAATCGATTACGAGATGACAAATTATCCAACCCGCTCCATTTTTCCGATATAGGAGTTAATTTTGTTACTAAAGCGTTCGCTGATGGCGTTATTGGAAACCTATGGTAAAGAAAAAACCAAAATCATGTAGCATGCTCTCATTTTGTTTTTAACAATACCTTAAAAATCCCGATATTTGTACTAAAATGAATGTGCAATGATGTAACGTAATGGTTGAAATGGCGTTTCCAATGAATGGTTTTCTTTTTTTTCACGGTAATATATAAAGCCGAGTTGTTGGCTGTCTGTCTGTTGTTTATACAAATCTATGACTATTCCACAGAAACCGTTTGACTATTCCACACTACATTTTGTACACTTATTTAATAGAGCCTAGTGGAAACGAAGGCAACATGTTAACTACTGTTTTGTTTGTCCCAGGTGTGCAGAAGAGGTTAGAAACTATTTGGAAAAACATTTTAGTGTTACTACGATTGACGTCTTTTACCAGTATTGCTGGAAACGCTTTCCAAAAATTAAATACGTTGGGCTGGTGTGGACGTTAGGAGAGTAGGGTGCCAGCTTAGGTGTTGCCTGAAAAAACAGGATATCCAAAACTGTAGCCATATTCAGTAATAATTTGCCTCCTATTAAAAGCTACCAGGGGTGTAAGGAATCGCCCTGTTCTATGGTAATTATGTAATTTTATCTTAAGCTAGTTCTTACCATGTTCGAATTTTGGTGGCTGAGGTTATACACGGCCCCTAAAAGGGCCCCCAGAATGACGGGGGCCAGAGCCAGATGATGTCCACGAAAGATGAAAAGCTTTTAACCCTCTGAGGGTTTCAGTGCAAATATCCGATCTGCAACCCACCGACTTTCCTGCCACCAATTTTGGTCTGGTGGTTAAGGTGTTAGCTTCTGGATCGGGAGGTTATTGATTCGAATCCGGGTCAGTGCATGGATGTTTGTAAGCGTATGGTTGAGAGGAGGCTGGTGCACCTTAAATCTGTCGCGGCCAAAAGTCCTCACGTTGGGTTGGTGCGGAAGTTTGGAGAGTGGGGTGGCAGGTCTGGTGTTGCCTAGTCATTTGACCGAGGTTCAAAATTATTTGGTGTTGTACTCGAATCTTTCTGATTGATCCCAGACCGTCGTCAATAGCCTGTTGTGTTGCTCTAGTAAGACGTTAATTAAAATTACCTTACCATTACCGGGGATAATGAAAACATTTCCTCTTGAACTCGGTAAATGAGTTGGTAAAGTCGGGTATTGGCAACTGGAGAGTAGCCAGTTCGAAGCGTCATTCAAGAAAAAGACAGTCGTGCGTGGGGGCTGGTGCATTTTAAATCTGTCGTGGTGATCCTCACGTTGGCGTGCTGTGGAAATTAGGAGATGTGGGATGCCAGCTCAGATGTTGACCTCGTCATCTGACCGTAGCTCAAAATGACGAGATTTTTTAACTCGGGATTGATTCGAGGTTTATTAACTCAGGATTGATGCGACGTAAATTAATCTACGCACGTAAACTCCAAGCTGAAGGTTTTTTTTTTGGTCAATTCGAACGGTGGGAAATGGCAACAATGCGGCAGTAAGATTGACGATAAGGAAACCGAGGATGTCTGAGAAGCAGAACTCTTTTATCATGGCTTCGCAAGAAGTGATGGACGCAATTGAGACAATGGGACTCAATTTGGAGACAATACACCGGAAGATGTCTTTACGAAGATGCGAGTGGAATGATAAGAAAACCGTTTCAAACAGTCCATCCAGATGACAGACGTGTCCTTCAAAGATTACGCATAATGTTGTTTTTGTTGAGGAGCGTAAATAAACAATTCATACGCTATTTAAGTAAAAGGTCTCATTTTTACGCCGAACAACCGGTATAGTGGTTAAGGTGTTAGCCTCTACATCGGAAGGTTCCTGGTTCGAATCCGGGTCCGGGTATGGATGCTTGTAAGCGTATGGTGTAGAGGCCGGCTGGTGCACCTTAAATCTGTCGGGGCCGAAAGTCCTCACGCTGGGTTGGTGTGGAAGCTTGGAGAGTGAGGTACCAGCTCAGGTGTTGCTTCGTCATCTGACCGTGGTTTAAAATTATGTGGTATTGTCCTAGATCTTTTCCTTTGGGGGTTGATCCCGGATAGTCTCCAATAGCTCGTTGTGTGGTTCCAGTGTGACGTTAAGTAACTACCTAACCTATCTATTTCGGGGCCATGTGTTCTATTCCACACTTTATATCTAAAGACAAGGTTAACTGGTAAATGATAATTTTTTATTAACGGCGTATTAGAGCAACACAACGGGCTATTGAAGACGGTCTGGGATCAGTCCCTTACGGGAAAGATCCGAGGACAACACCTCGTAATTTTGAACCACGGTTAGATGACGAAGGAACACCTGAGCTGGCACCCCACTCTCCAAACTTCCACGCCAACCCAACGTCAGCCACAAAAATGGAGAGAAATGATTATGCAACTCTAGTGTAAACACGGCTTAGGTCCGGTGCTCACTTCCGGTTTTTCAATTTGCGGCGCCGCTGACGCAACGCAAGTGGGGTCTGAGATATATTAGATCCAATGGAGTAGTGCGCACATGCCTCTGGCGCCGCTGCGGCAACGCACGCCCAACTTGCGTGCAATTTGTACCTCAGTTTCCCACGGCGCCGCACACGCGTCTCCGGTCTGAAGTACCTTGTTTTCATTAACAAATGGAATATAAATAATTATGAATAAATGGTTGTATCAATTAACGTCTATTTTGTTTCAAAATATCCTTATTTTTACACCAAGTAAGCGAAATAAACACGTTTTCTGCGATATAATATTTGTCGCAAATGGCGCGAAATGAGTGCGTCATTTCACGGTTTTGTGTGCATAGTTGGGCTTTGGTGCCGCAGCGGCGCCGCACGTTGAAAAATCGGATGTGTGCACCGGGCCTTGAGGTGGTTTGTCAGTGCTCAGTCGATATCCCGCGACACTCAGTTTGCAAAACCTCCGCGAAGCAGTCGGAACCAGTCTGATACCACTTTCGCCAGACTTCCTCCCGATGGCCCGTGTTTCGAGTATCGGTCACCACCTGCCGCGTGCAGTAAACGTAGACCTTCCTCTGGAAGGCGGATGGTGGGAGAGTGTTCCTCCCGAGGCTGTGAGTCAGTGAGAGCCTCGCGTGACTCACTGATTCCCGAGGCTTTCTTTCGGAGAGGAAGTGCAATACTCGCGGGGTGAGAAGAGAGACTCGACTCGCTGCCGTAGCGCTTGCTTTCTCCCGTGTTAATGGCCTCTCTCTCTAGTGTCCTCATCTGCGCTTCCTCTAGTGAAAGTGAGGGCCGTGGTAGTCCGATCGGAAAAGCAACGGACTTGATACTGGAGGGTTGTGAGTTCGAATACAACCAAATACCGACGTCAACAAGGTATGGGGATGGAGGGCTGGTGCACGTCAAATCTGTCGTGACCTGAAATGTCCACACATTCAGTGATGGATTTAGGGGGGGGGGATGGATACAGAGACTATAGGCCAAAGCGGCAAAAGCTATTGGAAAAATACCAAAGGCGCAAAGTGGTTAAGGTGTTAGCCTCTAGATAGGAAGGTTCCTGGTTCGAATCCGGGTCCGGATGTTTTTCAGCGTATGGTGTAGAGGCCGGCTGGTGTACCTTAAATCTGCCGGGGCCGAAAGTCCTCACGATGGGTTGGTGTGGAAGTTTGGAAAGTGGGGTGGCAGCTCAGGTGTTGCCTCGTCATCTGAAAGTAGTTCAAAATTACGAGGTGTTGTCCTCGGTTCTTTCCCTTAGGGATTGATCCCGGATCGTCGTCAATAGCCCGTTGTGTTGCACTAGTATGACGTAAATTTAAAAATTACCAAATTGCTCTCATTTTTCAAAGCCGACCACGCGGCATAGTGGTTAAGGTGTTAGCCTCTAGATCGGAACGTTCCTGGTTCGAATCCGGGTCTGGGCATGGATGATTGTAAGCGTATGGTGTAGAGCCGGTTGGAGCACCTTAAATCTGTTGTGGCCGAAAGTCCTTGGGTTGGTGGGGAAGTTTGGAGAGTGGTGTGCCAGCTCAGGTGTTGCTTCGTCATGTGACCGTTGTACAAAATTACGAGGTTTTGTCCTCGAATCTTTCTCTTTGGGAAAAGTAGTCAGTAGCCCGCTCTAGCTTTAATGCGACGTGAATTAAAATATCAATTATCGACCCGGGAAGTTCCGAAGATAACATCACGTAATTTTGAACCACGGTCAGATGACGAGTGCTTTGTCTTCAAAAAGCACTACTTGGAAATCTCATAACATTTCGAGGGTTGAAATGCGCAGAAATTTTTTTTGTTTTACCATTTTAACCAAAATAACATTCATTAAATTAATCATTTGCTTGAAATTTTGAAACCGAGAAGATTATTAATTTATGTCTCGCTTTTTTAACTACACTCGTGTTCATAAATTAAGGATAAAGCCAGATCCGGCAAATAAAGGTTCAGAAACAAAACAAACGTGATTTATTCATAAAGCCCATTTATTAAACAAAAGATAAAGAACAAAAAAAAGATGGTGTATGTATGATACCATTCATAAAAACTACGATTTTTGCTCACTGGAGCAATTACAAAAGATATCGACCTTACAAAAACTTAACATGACATGGTTGGTATGATGTTTAATACATTTTATGTCTCCCAGACGATGAAATGCAGTCCGTACAACGCCTAGGCATGCTGAGGATCAAATTATCGAGCTGATCTTGGGGAAGATCACTCCACTCAGCAAGCCATGCTCTCCGAAGTTCCGGTACACATGTAGGAGGTGGTTGAAGGGCTGCAACTCGTTGGCCAAGCATGTCCCATACATGCTCTATCGGATTCAAATCAGGTGAGAATGCTGGCCATTCCATACGGGTAATATCCTCAGATTCAAGGCATTCGTTTACAATGTTTACACTGTGAGAACGAGAGTTGCCTTCCATAAACACAAATTCTGCATCCATGGCACCCATAAACATACGTACATGTTTTTCCAGAATGATGTCCCGATAAATTTGGCCTCACATGGTTCCGATTTGAACATGCAGATCTGTTCTGGAGTCCAGTATAGTTCCGCCCCAAACAAGCAAACCTGCACCACCGTAACGGTGTCGTTCAATGATCTTGTCTTGGTTGTAGCGGGTACCTGGCGTTCTCCATATGAACGTCCGCCGTTAATCAGATTGCAAGCTAAGCCTGGACTCGTAGGTAAACATCACACAAGCCCACTGCCTACTGTGACGCTGTCCACATCACATGTTCTCTAATCCAGGCTAACCGCTGGCGACAGTGAGTTGCCGTGAGCGGAACACATCTGACAGGCCTGCGAGCATATAGACCAACATGTCCCAAACGTCTGTAAACGGTTTGCCTTGAAACTGTCGCACCCGTGCCTGAAGATAGCTGAGGAGAAAGGTCGGATGCTGTTCTCCGCATGCTTCTTTTTGCAGTTACTGCCAAATACTGGTCGGCATTCGGCGGTGTATCTCGGGGGTGACCTGTACTGTAACGTCTACTGATATTTACATCATTTTGGAATCGTTGCCAAAGCCTATAAATGGCACTTTGGGCGATTCCAAGTTCCACTGAAACTTCCGACTGAGTACGCCCACATTCCAGGCGGCCGATAATTCTACCACGTAAAAAATCATCGACATGCGTCCTCTGTGCCATAACGGTTGTGGGTGCCACTGAGCGGCTTACAGAACGCTTGAGAATAATTTTACTTCCTTCCTACCATTCCTAAAACACACCTCGTTTACACTCTCGTCATTGTGACGTACTATCGGCGTCATCTGATGGCTTCCTGTAATTTGGATATTATTCTTGAAGATAATTCTACAGGTGAATTTTTTACTTTAGAGTTCGATTTCCTTGTGATTCTGAATTATCCTTAATTTATGGACATGAGTGTATTTTACGTACTAGCCACTGCTTAGCCAGCACGGGGTTGCCCGTGACAGTTTTTTTTCGTGTGGTTAGATGTGACCACTGCTCACTAACCCCCGGTGAGTGCTAAGAATTCCCATTTTGTTTGCTTCGCGAAACCTATTGAATAATAGCCATCATGGTGTTGCTCGTGGTATCAAATGCGGCCAAATTTGAACTGAGAAGAGAGCCAATCGGCGTGACGTCACAAGATCTTGCAAAAATATAAATATTTAATTAAAAAATTATTTATTAAAAGAAAATCAAGTGTACAAGGTATCTATCTGGTGTAAAATTTTCCGTAGATTTCTAAACCGTTGAAATTTTTATTGTATCTTTAACAGTCCCGAATTTACAAAAAAAAAACTAAACAATGTCAGTCAAAAATTTTTGTTATCTGTTTTGCTTTCCTTGGTTGGATTTGTTTGAGCCCAGGGAATGGAATCTGTGATTTCTCGAACACGATTGAGGTCAAATTCGTATAGGAAAAAATATGAAAGTTACAGTTTAAAAATTATTTATTTAAAGAAAATCATATTTTTAAGTATCGATCTAATGTGAAATTTTTCGCAGATTTCAAATCCGTTGAAATTTTTACTCTATCTTTAACGATCATGGGGATAGAAAAAAGAACTACATAACTCCAGTTAAAACTTTTTATTTGTTTTGTTCTTCGGCTAAAAGCGTTCAAACCGAAACACGAAAAAAAAAATTTAGAATCTGCCATCTCTTTATGATGTTGCCATTCTAAAGAAAACAATAATAATTAATTTCCATTAAATTGATTTTAAAATGTTTTAGATTGACTTTTAAAATTCGGCGCGACACAAAAATTGCAAAAAATTCGGAATTCCTGTGTGCCGAATCCCATTACTGTAAGAGCCATATATTCGTCAGGACTGATCGTAGACATGCAAACACTTCCTTTTATAATAGTACAGACTTGTGTATCGGCATTCGGACCAATAGAACTTTACCTTGGATTCTGTTAACCAGTAGATGCGATTATTTGGTCATCATGTTGTAAGGAGTAAAAGCAATATAACACAACTCGAAAGATTAGAAAATTAATAACACCTTAATAAAATTTGTCAGGAACTGTAATTCTAACCAATTAAAGTCGCATCAGAGCAACACGATGGATTATTATCATTTGTCACAGCGCTCCAGTTCGAACCCGTGATTGAGATGTGCGGAATTTACGAGGGCTGTTCAATAAAGAATAATCATATATTTTTTTTAAGGTGATTAAAAAAATCAAGCAAAATAAAATTCATGTTGAATGTGTAGCGGAATAAGTGGAGAATAGATAGCGCAAATTTCACGGTCATGACGTCTTGGCAGCATGCCAAGAACGCTTAGTTTTACTTTCGCCTACGGCAAAAGTGATGACTTTTTAATTGTTACGGCAAAAATGGATGTGACACGCGAAGTGCAATACACTGCATTGAAATTTTGTCTTCGCCTAAAAAATCGTCAGATCCTTCAAAAACCAATATCATGTGTGTTCCCCATCCTTCATATAGTCCTGATGTAGCACCATGCGATTTTATCTCCCCGAATTTTTAAAAACGCCTCCGGGAAAAGGGGTTTCATCATTACAGGCAGTGGTAAAAGTTGCGTAGGCGATTTTGAAGGACATGTCAAAAAATGGCTTCCAGCATGTGTTTGAAGACTGGAAAAGAGGTGGGATAAGTGCATTGCATGTAATGGAGAGTATTTTGAAAAAGACCATAAAAATATTTGAAGGATTAGTACAGAAAATTATTTTGTTTTTATGTATGATCATTCTTTATTGAACAGCCCTCGTACTTCATTTTCGTATTCATCGTTTGCGCAAATTTTATTCTAACTTCAACCGGAATTGGAAATTTCTGTGTTCTGTTTTTAAAAACTATAGTTGCAAGAAGTTTTGTGTTCTGTTGCCAAACAAATTTTCTGTGTTCTGTTTTTTAAAAAAATAGTTGTTTTTAAAAACAATAGTTGCCAGAATAGAAGCGTCGGTTCTATGGTTGGTGTCACGTAAATATGCAATTAAAATAAATAAATGTTTAAAAATTTTTTTTCTTTGTCTATTTTACGTGCACAATTGCAATGCAGTGCACTTACGAACTTTGAAAGACAATCGGACCATAAATAGAATTAAGGCGGAAACCACATTTTTGATAGTAAACATTTAGAAACTAGCAATGAAATAACGCTGAAAAAGGGTTTTGGCGATTGACGAGAATTACCATTACCGAATCATCAAAACCGGTTTTCTTAGAAACCGGCATTGAAGAACTGGTAAAAACGATTTCTGGTGATTAATGAGAATTACCATTACATTTATCATTACTGGTTCTTTTTTTACCTATTTTTTTACTTTAACTTTAACTGCTTTGTTTTTTATGCTCCAGACATGAATTTATAACACGCCAGTATGGCAAATGTCGTCACCGTGGGACATGACGAAGCAAGCAATCTAATCTAAGCGGCAATTTTGACACGAAGTCCAAGGTTGAATAAGAAGCAGAAATATCTACTTATAAACACGTTCTTGAATAATTCTTATTTTCCTTTGATCCTTTAAGATAAAATTTTCTCAAATTGTAAATCTATTTTAAAAGTTCCATGGTTACTTTGCTTTTGTCAGTCAACCAGCATAAGTTACTATACCTACCTGTTAACTTGAACAGTCATGCTAAGATAATGTGTACTATTATCTTAGCATTTCTCTCTCTCTCTCTCTCTCTATATATATATATATATATATATATATATATATATATATATATATATATATATATATATAATTATGGGGCTCCGCCCTCTGCTCGCCTACGTTCGCCCACCAATGGTTATTCGATTCCCAAAGCAGTGTTCCAGAGGTACTGTATAATACTATACTATAATACTATAGTATAATACTATACTATAATAATATACTATAATACAATACTATAATACTATACTATAATACTATACTATATACCTTATATATACCTATATACTGTATAATACTATACTATAATACTATACTATATACCTTATATATACCTATATACTGTATAATACTATACTATATAATACTATAGTATAATACTATACTATAATAATATACTATAATACTATACTATAATACCAGGGCTCGAAATACCCGGGTGCACAGGTGCACGTGAAAATAAAATTGTGCACCTAATTTTTTCCCGCTAGGCGCACCTGTGCACCTAATTTAAAAACTTAGGTGCACCTTGTGCACCTGTATTAAAAAATATATTTCGAGGCCTGCTATAATACTATATATACCTTTCTGTATTACAACAAATTTTTAACTGACAAATATTTTTTTTTGAAAGTCAGATTTTGTAAACAATCCCTTCTGCTAGGATGTCTTCATTGATGCGGAGCAAAGCGAGCAAGGTTTGCACAGCAAACCAGTGAAGATTGCAAAGCAATCCTCCGGGGGTTGGCGAGCGATAGTGAGCAGGGACTGCCCCCTTAGTAGATGTTATTTTACACTATATATACTGAAGCAGTTATATAGAAGGATTCCCGTATTGAATGTCACAGTACAAAACCAGTACCTGATTTATATCCGGTAAACAGGGATTCACAAAGGACATCGATCTTAATTTTTATCATAAGCGTATTTTAAAATTTTGGGGATGATTTTAGAATTAAATATTTTTTTAAACAGACTACTTTAGAGAGTTTCCTTAGAAATCAGTTTTGGTGTGTGTTACCTAGAAACTAATTTTGGAGTGGGTTGCCTAAAGACTAGTTTCAGAGTGCCATAAGTGGAGACTAGTTTTAGAGTGTGTTACCTAGAGACTAGTTTTGGTGTGTGTTACCTAGAAACTAATTTTGGAGTGGGTTGCCTAAAGACTAGTTTCAGAGTGCCATAAGTGGAGACTAGTTTTAGAGTGTGTTACCTAGAGACTAGTTTTGGAGTGTGTTACCCGGAAACCAGTTTTGGAGTGTTGTTACCTGGAGACTAGGCTTCGGATGTGTTACCTAGTGACCAGTCTTAAAAAGACTATTCCAAGGCGATTACAAGTTGTATTGCACGCAAAAGACGCCAACGTTACAATGAAATATGGAATATTTCAACTATGTTATCCAATCCCAATAAATGAGAAATTGAACACTTTTGTTAATGGGCAAAATATTTAACAAGTTGAAGCTGACATAATTAGAAGGGTTTTATTGTGCGAGTATCACAGCACATACACGTTACAACGACAGAGTGACAAAAACCACTACTAGCATACAAAAAAATAAGCGTTATATACAAATGCGAAATGAAAATATAAGAATCCAATAGGAATGCTTTAAGAAGTGAGAAGTGAAACGAAAGGGATTGAGAACAGAATCTGTAGTTTGGCCATTCTCATTAGTGATGCCACATCGACAACAAAACATCGATGTTAATAATATTTCGCATACATCGATTTTAAATACATCGTATAATGTATTTAAGCTTTTTTTTTTTTTTTTTTTTTCATTTTTTTAAAATTGGTTTAGTAACATCTAACATTAATGTTAGCCCGTGGGGAAGATTTAATTTGTCAGTTGTCGTGTTTATTAATTTATAACTCAGATTTTTTTTAACTCTTTCAAAACAAAGTGAAATAAAAATTAATGAGAACAATTAACAAATCCTCTGTTTTCAAATTGAATAATATGGAAGAAAATAATATTTACAACAATTTTTTTGACATAGGTACTAGGGATGCGACATCGACAGCAAAACATCGATGTTCAAAATTAAAACATCCATGTTGATAATACATCGACCCAAAAACATCGATGTTTTTAAAATTAAGTGTATTTAAACTTTTTTCTCCATTTCTTAAAACTAGTTTAACACCTAGTGATGCGACATCGACAGCTAAACATCGATGTTTTGAAACATATATGTTCAAAATTAAAACATCGATGTTGATAATGCATCGCTCCCAAATCATCGATTTTTTTTAAATTCAGTGTATTTAAACTTTTTTCCCTATTTCTTAAAACTGGTTTAGCAACTATTGATGCGATATCGGTTCCAATGCATTGATGTTTTTATAAAACATCAATGTTTTGAAAATATCGACATCGATGTCGCTTCCTTACTTTTCAGGCCCTTCACTCTTGGCCATTTTGGTCTATAAGTATGTTCAATTTGCTGATTATGAAAAATATGCTACATTGTTAATTTTCAAATTTTTATAACGATACTTTTTTCATTTAAAAATAAAACATCGACAAGTATAAACATAGATGTTACAAAAACATCGACTCCAATATATCGATGTTAAAAACATCGATGCTTTTTAAAAAACATCGATGTTCTGAAAACATTGACATCGATGTCGCATCCCTAATAGGTACTACTAACTATAAGTATAAGTAGGTAGATACATAACTATAATTATTGTTAGCTATTATTAATTACTTATCAACTTATGGGGGGGGGGGAACATAAACTTATTTTTAATGTCTTGCAAATAACAAATATTGGGGCCTATAATTCTGTGCTCAGATGGCAAAATGTTATGTCTCTTTTTTAATTTTTCGTGACAGACATTTAAGATTCAAGATTCAACATGTGGTTCTGTGGTTTTTAATATATTACAATTTTCCCACCTTTTTTATTCTCGACATTTTGCCACCATCTGAACAATTATAAAAAGACTCCGGAAATGGACTTACTCAATTTTTTGGGAAAAGTGACTTATGTCATTTTGTCAGTTTATGATTTTTTGTTGTGACACATTCAAAGTGGTATTAGGCTGAATGTGGCCAGAGGGCCATGGGTGGGACAAGCTTGATTTAGGATGTTGGTATACGAAGGTTGCTATGTTAGTTAATAAGCTAAACGATGTGTTTCTTTTTTTTTAATTAGTTAAAATTATTTATAACTAGGGGGCCTGCCCCCTGCTCGCTAACGCTCGCCAACCCTCGGAGGATTACTCCACAATCCTCATTGGTTCGCTGCGCGAACATATGCTCGCTTCGCTCGCATCAATGATGACATGTGTCCTAGCAGAAGGGATTGTTTACAAAATATGATATTCCAAAAAAATATTGTTCAAATCTAAATTTTTTTATGTTTTTCAGAAAAGGGTGGAGTGGTCGTTCACGGTAAGAAGACGATTTGTCGCCAAATATGGTAACCCTCACCTTTTGCTGAATTTCTTCACATCTGCCGTTTTTGTTATGGCAACTCTATCTGCTGTTACGGAATTCGGCCGCCATCTTGATTTGGCGACAAAAATTAGTTGGCGACAAACGTCTTGCCGTGAACGACCACTCCACCCAGAAAAGATATTTACAGTACCTCTGGAATCCGAATTCAAATGAAAACTTTGAGCAAATTTTGACTCGAAATGTGAGCGTTGATATGGAAATTGAATACACAACATGTTGTTTGTATATACATTTACTCCTGCACTCGAGCCACCCACGCATTTTCATTGAGTTTGTAGTCAAAAGTTGTAGTGCAAGCGTCTTGTTGAACTATAATTGTTGGCCCTGAAAAGGATCTTTTTTTAAATGGCCCTGAAAAGATCATCCGCTTTCTTTGATTTCTATTATTAACTGCAACAGCTCGACTAAAATTCATTTTCTCTGAATAAAATTTCATCCGATGACGCTATAAATTCAATTGAAGCGCGAGGCTTTGTGATAAACAAACAATCGTACAATGTTGCCAAAAACGCGATAACAAATAACGTCTTTTTTGCGTGCCACGTAAGAGAATTATATATATAGAAGTCATGTGGTCAAGTAGGAAGCGCTAGGCAATAAGCGATAAACGCGGATCAATCAGATGTGGCGGCGCGAGTGGTGAAAACGCTCTGATTGGTTTATACTGGTCTTGTGCTTCCCATTTGACCATAGCTTTACATTGCGTAGACGAACTGAGATTTATATTCCCGATCTCATCTTATTCGTAACAAGAACTCCTCGAAAACAAAATAGACATGCGCAGAAACATGCGCGCGTGTGTGTTCTAGAAGCGATGTTCTTATTATCACGATCTCATGTTTCACTATAATCTTCCGGCAAGTCATCTTTTGACATATCCCTTAAAAATCGTCAGACTTATAGATGAACAAAAGGCAAATTGAACAGGAATTAAACACATAAAAATTATTTTACCGTTATTGAATCATGTTTGCTAAAAGAAACAACATCAACTGCTTGACGGTTATCACTATTATTATATCTCTATCCCCCCCCAAAAATATTATTCTATTGAAAATCGAAACTATTCTTAGACTAAAATAGTATTGTCTTTCATCCACTAAACAATAGTTTTTATCTGAGAAGTCTTAAGATAAACTGAAAAATGTAACACAAAAATATCAAAAAATAATCCGTTGACAATTTAAGTGGTTGCTTTTAAAATTAATTTTCAGTACGATAGAATTACTCAATTTACATCCGAAAAAATTATAAATAGATTCCTTCCGACGGTTCTGATGGAAATCGATTCAGAACTTTTTTTATGACTATTTACTTTCATCTCTTCCCTTTTATAGAAATGCGTCTTTTCTTGCAATTAATGAATAAAAATAAATATAATGGAATTGAGTAAAAAAAATTCTTCCTCGCTTTTTATTCCATGTTCAAAAAAATCAATTGTCCAAAAGATAAAAAATAATAATTCGAAGTCAAAAAGTTCGTTATTCGTCCAACCCAATTAATTGCTTCTACGATCTTCCACAAGTCGTTCATCAAAATGCAAACTCACAAAAAATAGCATTTCTACAAAGGAAATTTAAAAAAAAAAACATTATTTTCATAAAATATATAAAAAATGTTTTGAGAGTGCATCATGAATTGACGTTAAAAAAATAAATTATTCAGCGTAACTGCAATGGTATTAACATATTTTAAAATTGATACAATAGTTATTCCAATTATTTTTTATCTATTTCATAATTTTTAATTCCATTATTCAAAAGAATATATGTTTGAATCTACGATTATAAAAGGAAGTATTTGTCTGTTTTCTGCGTGCAGTGTCCTGACGAATCTATGGCACTTACAATAATGAAATTTGGCACACAGGTAGTCCAAAGTTTGGGGGATTTTTGTACCACGCCCGAATTTTAAAATTTAACCTAGAACATTTTAAAATTAATTTATTGGCATTATAATTATTATTGTTTTCCTTAGAATGACAACAGTATACAGAGATCACAGATTCTAAATTTATTTTTCCGTTCCATTTTCCTAGCAACGATTTCAGCGAACTGACAAAACAAATAAATAGTTTTAACTGAAGTTATAAGTTCTTTTTTCTATCTCCTAGATCGTTAGAGAAGGAGTAAAAATTTCAACGGATTCGAAATCTGCGAAAGATTTTACAGCAGATACATCCCTAAAAACGTGATTTTTTTAAATAAATAATTTTTAATTGTAACTTTTATATTTTTTCCTATATGAATTTGACCGTTGTCGTTAGAGATCACAGATTCATTTCCTACGCACAAACAATTCGAGCAAAGGGAAGCAAAACAAATAAAAAATTTTGACTGAGATCGTTAAAGATAGGTTGAAAATTTCAACGAATTTGGAATCTGCCGAAAATTTTACACCAGATATATAAATACTTTACGTTTGATTTTCTTCAAATAAATAATTTTTCAGTTGTAACTTTTTTATTTTTGCAATACGAATATGGGCGCATTAGACAATGACGTCATGACCATTCCGTCCTTTGGAATTGTCTTCTTTGCGATTGTTTTTTGGTAGGTATTAAATTAACGTCACACCGGACCAACACAATGGGCTATTGCGATCGTTTTGGGAATTGCGTAGCAATTACAGGGGGTGGGTGAGCGTTATTGTTTTTTCTTTTTTATGATAATGAAATTTGGCTCACAGGTAGTCCTAATGTTTTGCAAATTTTGTGTCCAGTCCGAATTTTCAAATTTAATCTAATGAATTTATTACTTTTTTCTCCTTTGAACCAACGTTTTCGACAGTTTTGGAACTGTGCCAAGTCTTACGTCAGTGTTCGCCGCGGAGAATCAGATATTCGCGATCCTTAGAGATCATATTTCATTTTGATTTCATGGCGACATACCCGTGTCATGTCGGGTGGAGATAGGCCTCATTCTCTTTCACACAAATGGAGCTGTAATGGAAGGAATGGGCCGACGTGCCCGTGTCAT
Organism: Metellina segmentata; assembly: GCA_947359465.1. Lineage (NCBI taxonomy): Eukaryota > Metazoa > Arthropoda > Arachnida > Araneae > Tetragnathidae > Metellina > Metellina segmentata. Next base: position 10,809,712 of record OX375882.1, on the reverse strand, counting down.
ATTTTTTTCAAATTTAATGTGTCCAGCCTGATTATAAATTGTAATCTACAAGGATTGTTCTAATGAAAAGGTACGAAACGACACTGTGGGTATAAATTAAGACTTTATTCAAAGTATGCACCATAGGCCTGAGCACAACGATCCCATTGATTAACGAACCGGAGGATTCCTTGCTTCCAGAATTCCTGTGGCCGTGACGAGACCCAGTCCTTCACAGCGTCCTTGCGTTCATCGTCCTAGTTAAAGCGCTTCCTTTTCAGAGGTTTTTTCAGGCGACTAAACACATGAAAATCGCAGGGCGACATGTCCGGGCTGTAGGACGGATGATCAAGCTGCTCCCACTTGAATTTGGCCAGTTCCGCGTGTGTGACCATGGAGACGTGTGGACACGCGTTATCATGGAGCAGAACCACACCCTCCGTGAGCAGCCCCGGTCTTTTGTTCTTGACGGACCTGCGTAGGCTTCGGAGTGTCTCACAGTACACATCGGAGTTAATGGTTCTTCTCTGCTCGAGGAATTCAACAAGTAGCGGACCTTGGACGTCGAAAAAGACGGTGAGCAACACCTTCCCTGCTGACGCCACTGCTTTGAACTTTTTAGGGGGAAGTGACGACTCATGCTTCCACTACATTCTGTACCGCTTTGTAAATGGCTCGTAGTGATGCCACCATCTCTCATCACCTGTGACGATCTGCTCCAGGAAAGCGGGGTCTTCATGATACCGAAACAGATGTTGAAGTGCTAGCCCGATTAGCAGTTCCTTTTGCTGGTCGGTGATCTGCTTCGGAACCCACTATGCGCACACCTTCCGATAACGTAACCTGTCGTGAACAATTGTCCACACTGTTCCAACGCTGACATCCACCTTCACCGCCAACATTCGCAATGTGACACGCCGATCAATTCTCACTAGGTCGTCCACCTTGTCGATGAGATCTGCCTTGATGACTGTGTTTGCCTGGCCTGGTCTCGGGTCATCAATCAAACTCTCACGGCCTGCATGAAAACGGGCACTCCATTTTCTCACTGACTTGTCGGACAGACAGTCTTCCCCGTATACGGTCACCATCCGGCGATGAATAACGGCCGGTTTAACACCTTCCGCAGTCAGAAATCAGATAACGATTCGCTGCTCCTCAATCGTCGAATTTTGCAATGTGAACGCAATCCTGTCCTCACACGCACTGCCGCGTCAATTGGACGGCGCTCTTTATAGGAGCCTCTGCTCTCTACTGCGCATGCGGGCGCCCGCGCATGCTTCGATCCACGCCGGAGATTCCAATCGCATCCCTAGATGTCTACGTTCTTCCATAGCGGCATAGACAAATATGTTAACTGTTGCGTTGTTACAACGTTTCGTATCTTTTCATTTGAACACCCCTTGTATAATACTTATTAATTAACTTATTGGCATTTATTTATTACTAGCCACTTCGAATCCATCACGGCGTTGCCCGTGGTGTTGGTTACTGAAGCAATACGAATGGGAATGCGTAGCAATAACCGGGAGCTGGCGAGGGTTAACTAGCAGTGGTCACACCTCACCCCACGAAAAGAATGTCACGGGCAAGGCCATGCTGGCCACACAGTGGCTAGTGTTTTATAAATGTTTTATCCATATTTTTCTATGACTGAAAGAATAGCGGAATAGCAACCGTAAAATTGTGAAATCGGAACTCGATCTATCTAAAGACCGTCTTGTACGGGAAGGCTGGTGCATGTTAAATCTCGCACGAGCTAAAATGTCCTCACTTTGGTGTGGTGTGTACGTTTGGTGAGTGGGGTGCCAGCTCAGTTCTTGATCTCTTCATCTGACCGTGCTTCAAAAGGACGAAGTGTGATCCACGGATCCTTAATTCCGGTATCGATCCAAGACCGTCACCAAAAAAACCTGTTGTGTTGCTTCAGTGTGACGTTAATTCAACAACCATATCTTTCTATTTATTAGTGGTACTTTAATCTATTCGTAGCTTCACTGAACAAATAAATCCTTGTCTTAGATTAGAAATTCATTAATTGAGAATTTTTTCAAGAATACACTACTTTTTTGGAACATAGTCACATTTTAATATGTTTAGAGTAATGGTTTCCAACGGGGGTGCCGCGGTATACTGGTGTTCCACAAGAAGGGCAGTGGTACGAATTACTGATTGCCAAACCCCTGGTCTAAATTTCGTAAGATTTATTCTAATTCAAGGGTCTAGCTTTGAACATTTGACTAATGTCAAGTGATACTCATATAAATAATTTTAAGTACAATTTTTTCATTGGACAGTATCATAAATAGATTATTTCAAAAAGACTTCTTTGAAGTCACTTTGGAGCAAAAAGGGTGGATGATTAAAAAAACGCTTTGAATAGCAATTCAAACCATGCATAGTTTTTCGTTAGATCGGCATGAAATATAATATAACTTTTTGGAGCGGAACAGAATTTTAGTAATTGTATTGTGTACCATGAGACGAAAAAAGTTGAAAATTGGTGATTTAAAATGTACATACATATCAAAATATCTATAATTACGTATTTTTCACCAAAATATTAATCTTAATATTACACATTGATTACATTATTATTAAAACATTAAGCCAATAAAAAGCTCTACAATAGCATTTTTGTTCTGTCAATAAGCCTTCTAGATATCTCGATATCAAGATGATTTGTTCTGTCCATAAGCCTTGAAATATCTTGTTCATCAAGGTGTTTCCAATTTTGCAAAAGACGAGATTACTCGTCATTAAGATTTTGATTTGTGATTTTTTTATGATGATCACAAGATCTGGTCACTTTTCTTCTGTTGACCAGATATATTGTCCATTAAGATATGTTCAGTTTTGCTAACGACAGCATACAGAAGGATTAATAGGTTTCAACTCTAAGTCAAAGAACGTGATTTCAATGTAACCTGAAAATCAATTGATACTCATATAAATAATTTTAAGTACAATTTTTTCATAGCGCAGTATCATAAATAGATTGTTTCAAAAAGACTTCTTTGAAGTCACTTTGGAGCAAAAAGAGTGGATGATTAAGAAAACGCTTTGAATAGCAATCCAAACCATGCACAGTTTTTCGTTAGATCGGTATGAAATATAATATAATTTTTTGGAGCGGAACAGAATTTTAGTAATTATATTATGTGTCCCATGAGACGAAAAAAGTTGAAAATTGGTAATTTAAAATGTACATACATACCAAAATATCTATAATTACGTATTTTTCACCAAAATATTAATCTTAATATTACATTGATTACATTATTATTAAAACATTAAGCCAATAAAAAGCTCTACAATAGCATTTTTGTTCTGTCAATAAGCCTTCTAGATATCTCGATATCAAGATGATTTGTTCTGTCCATAAGCCTTGAAATATCTTGTTCATCAAGGTGTTTCCAATTTTGCAAAAGACGATATTACTCGTCATTAAGATTTTGATTTGTGATTTTTTTTATGATGATCACAAGATCTGGTCACTTTTCTTCTGTTGACCAGATATATTGTCCATTAAGATATGATAAGTTTTGCTAACGACTTGGAAACAGCATACAGAAGGATTAATAGGTTTCTACTCTAAGTCAAAGAACGTGATTTCAATGTAACCTGAAAATCCCTTTCCCTAACTTGGAAGGATGCATCAGAAAACGGCAATTCATTCTATCGCAAAAATAATATCAACTTTCACTGACTAAACACTCTTTATAAAATGCGAAGACTTTAAAGTAAACTAAAAAGCGCGCTTAACAATAGTCAGCGCAAAAATAATAATAAAAATAAAAAAAATATTCCGACGTCATCAGCAAGCGTAAAAGTGTCAACCCTTGTGGTTTCATTTCTCTGCCTCAAGCATACATTTGCTGTAAAGGCACTTTTACAGTGATCAACACTTCTCCAAAAAAGGTCCGAATTCGCAGGAAACAAGTTGCTTCAGACGACAATTTCTGAGTATTCGGCTAGAAGCGGAACGTTCCTTAACATCTGTACTACCAACCATATAAAAATTGTTTAAAAATCAGTTTTTTTTCTGATAAATATTATGAAATACTTCAAAGTTCTCAAGTAAATTCCTATTTTAGATGGCGGCATCATAGTGGAATATGTACCTCGGGTCTCAATTATGCTGAAAGAAAAATAATTTTCAAATGATAGATATTTATTAAATCAGAAAATTATGTCATCACATATTTTAAGAAATTATCAACTAAAACACATTAACTAAAGGATTTAAAAACTAATGAAATTTACTTACTTTTACGGGCATGTTGAGTTGACGCCATTTCTTCCTAATTGCTGTTGAATAATAAACATTCCACAGGAACTACCGATTTATACAGTCAACTCTGACGTTCTTAGACGTTCACGCACGTGTACCCGAGTTTTTAAATACTAATTTTTTCAGAAAGATCTATATATATAATTCTCTTACGTGGCACGCAAAACAGACGTTATTTGTTATCGCGCTTTGGCAACACTGAACGATTATTTGCTTACCACGAAGCCTCGCGCAATTGAATTTATAGCGTTACCGGATAAAATTTTATTTAAGAAAAATTAATATTAGTCGAGCTGTTGCAGCTTACAAACGACATGCTGGGTATTCGATTTCCAAAGTAGTGCTCACATTTCGAAACAAAATTGGCTCACAATTTTCATTTGAATTCTAAATTGTTTGAGTTCTGATTTCAGAGGGACTGTATAATTTTTCTGTAGTACAACAAATTTATATATGAAAATTTTTTTTTTAATATATTTTGTAAATAATGTCTTTATTGATGCGAGCAAATTTCGCGCAGCGAACCAATGAGGATTGCTAAGCAATCCTCCGGGAGTTGGCGAGCGTCAGCGAGTAGGGGGCTTGCCCCCTGTTATTTTTAAGGCGAAAGAGTCGTAGTCCACGTATCTAGTCCACGTGGATCTAGGTGGCGAAGAGGTTGAAACGTAATCATTAGGGCAGGGATGCACAGACGCCGGCCCGCGGGCTTCACGTGGTCCTCCATTGATTTACTAGGACCCGTCTCGCCATTGTTAATATTTTAACACCACGTCATATATATTATCACTTCATATTCTCACTTCATATTATCATTTCATATATTATCACATATTATTACCACGTCATACCATAGGTAATTTAAATTAAAACGCGGTTGGCTAGATAGTGCGTTAAAATGCACAAGCCTCTATGGGTCAATTGATTCTAAATTTGCATTAGTCAATCGGTTTCAATTTTTCATTTGTGGCTGAAAAAGCCACAAGCGAAAAATCGAACGCACAAATCGAACCAAATATTAAGCGATTGTTAAATCGTGTAATCATTAAATCATTCTTTATATTCTTTTTACTATCTTTCTTTTTAATGTAGCAATATAAAATATAATTGAAATAAACGAAATATTTTAAATAAACTGTTTCGTATTTTTGGGGGCCTTGGTCTTGTACTGAATCACGCGAAAAGCATGAAAAGAAATATTTCTCTTTTTGGTTTAAACCACTTTTAATAAACTCACAATAATAACAGTATGGGGCAGGGCCGGCCCTAGACATTTTGGCGCTCCGGGCAAAACCTTAATTTTGCGCCCCCCCCCCTCCCGTTTTTTTTAAGTAAATCTCATGCGACCCTATCAGAAAATCAAGAAAACATTGGGGGGAAAAAATGAAAAAAGAAAAAAAAAACGTTTTATTAAAAATTTAATCATCAGATAACAAGATAAGCAATTTAGCACTTAAGGCAAAATAACAAAAATTAAAATGTAGTAATGCTAACTGAACTAATATCCCATATTATAAATAAATTCTAACCAAAGTAATTAAAATGCCCTTTTTCTAACTTTTCTTTCGGCAAACTCACGAACCAGTGATTTCAAGTCTAATTTGTCACCAATTTGGTGTTCTATAGCTATCATAGCCAATTCATTGAGACGATTTTGCGTCTGCATCGTTCTGAGATAATTTTTTATTATTTTTAGTTTTGAAAAGCTTTTTTCCCCTGAAGCCACAGTGACTGGCAATGTAAGTAGGATTCTTAATGCTATGCTGAGGTTTGGTGCGAATTTAAGTGTAGCGATAAACTTGAGAACTTCAACAAGGGTTTCCTTTTTTGTTAATAATGACGAAACAATGCTTATTTCATCGGCTAGTTCCAGGGCGTTAAGATCGCTTGAATTTCCATCAGTTAAAACTACTTCCAAATCTTTGCAATGAGCCAGTAGCTCATTTCTGGGCATGTCTTTTAGACCAAAAATATTATACAAAAAGCTGAAATAATTACTGTGAGTATTTAGCAAATTATATCTGGTTTCCAAGGCATTTATTGCTTGATCTATAGTGTGAAAAAAAAAAATTTATATTTTTGTTTGAGGGCTTGAACGGGTTCATCCGGTCCCTCATACAAAAACGTTCTTGTTTTGCTTCTGACACGATGACGTGGTGTGGTGGTTTCGAAATTAGCTTCCACGTCAATCTCTGAAGCAAGCTCGGTTGCTTCTAAAATGATGCTTTCAAAAGCTTCATCTGATCTCAGGTTTTCAAAGAAGAGTTTGCAGTTGCTAAGCATAGCTTGAGACATATTAAAATTTACAGTTTGCAAAAGTTTGCTGATGGGGTTAATATGGCTCAAAATTTTGTACCAGATCACAACAGAGCATACAAATTTGAACTGCTTCAAATTATTTAATAATCCGCTAGCCTCGTCTCTGATCATATTATCGATTTCTGAATCTTCATATATGCTGTACAAAGCATCGTGAATTGGACCAATTTGAAACCGCAGAGCTTTTAATGAGTCGACTCGACTTTCCCATCGCGTATTACTCAATGGTTTTAGGGTGTAAGTATCAATATATTTCAGTAATATTTATTGAGGACTCTGCGAACGTGTTCCTCCATTTTTGGATCAAACTCAGCCAATAACTGAATTAACAAAAAGTTTCCATTATTGTGTTCATACAGTTTATCGCTTGTTCCTCGAACATATACATATACATATACATATACATATATATATATATATATATATATATATATATATATATATATATATATATATATATATATATATATATATATATATATATATATATATATATATATATATATATATATATATATATATATATATATATATATATATATATATATATATACTTACAAGGGTCCGATGACAATGCAATATTATGAAAAATAATTTATTGATATGATATCAGAATGATAAAAAAATATACTTTACATTTTAGTTTTAGTGCATTTTATAAAAGCCTGTAACTTAATTTTTTTTATCAGTTTATTTTCATTTTCCATGATTTTGGCGCCTCTAGATCATTGCGCTCCGGGCGGCCGCACGGATCGCCCTACCCTGGGGCCGGCCCTGTATGGGGGTGACACTAAGCACAAAATAAACGGTAGAACACGTCAAAATCGACACATTTCAATCTCTTTCATAAAAAATGAGTGTCCACACGCACCCTTTACCGTCCTTCCGACTGCTTTTCAAAAGTAAAAGTGCTTCTGAGCATGCGCAAAGAAGTGCCATCTATCTGTTTCCGTAGAAGTCTTAACAAGTCTGTGCATTGCTGCGTTAGAGTTTGACCTAAAATTTGCCAGAACGTGCCCTTCAAAAAAGCGCATTTAAGTTAACATTAATACATTTTATACACTGCTGTTTGTAAAAAATGCAACACCATGAAGGAATCATCCGAATGAAATGAAATTTGCACCAAATGTCAATTATAGGGTGTTATGCAAAGTAGTAAAGTTTCAGAGCCACCACGTATGCGTGGTGTGAGCAGTGCCCTCTGAACTGATGCTAAAAGAGTTTAAATAGAGGGCTGTAGCGGGACGTTGAAAATAGTGCATGGTTATTATTTAGTGGCGAACTTTTAGTGAGACCTAAGTATGCCTCCACGACGAAATAGGGTGAAATTGCAACAACTTATGGAGTTTGGACGGGGAGAATCATCGACCTTCATGAAGGAGGATTTTCCTGTCGCGCAATAGCAGCGAAATAATTCCACAGTGATGCGAGTTTGGAAGCAGTGAACCGACGAGCACCAGACACCTCGAAAAACTGTGAGTAGACGACGGAAGGTGACGTCAGCGCGCGATGATAGACACCTGGTCCACATGGCGGTGAATGACCGTAAAGCTTCCTCCAGGCAGTTGGCAGCACTTTGGTTAACTGCTACAGGTGTCCTAATGTCGGCTTCGTAAATTTACCGACGTCTGCTGCACCGTGGACTGCGTGCAATGATTCCTTTATACAGGATCCCCCTCACGCCGAACTGTCACGGCTGCGTCTGCAATGTGCTTAAGAGCACAGAGCTTGACGGTCTCATTGGCAACAAGTTGTCTTTTGTAACGAATCCTGCTTTAATTTGTGGAATCATGATGGCCGCATTCGTGTTAGAGGCTATGCCGGTGAACGCTGCCTTCCAAAGTGCGTTATCGAACACCTAGAGTTATGGTCTGGGGTTAGTCTTCGCCGCATATATGTCGCCTATAGAGCACGTGTGGGATTTGGTTGGTCGTGTTAGGTGCGCATACAAACAATATTGAATTAAATTCAAACAAGCAGACATTCAACATCTGTTTCACTCCATGCCACGTCGTATAGCAGCACTTATTGTAGCGCGTGGTGGCTACACCAAATACTGATTTCGGACACTTAATATTGTTTTTTTTTTTTTTTGCTTTGAAAATTTATTCATTTATTTGTACTAATACAAGCCGTTTGTGTATTAAATTTCATTTAATTCTGATGACTCCTTCATTGTGTTGCATTTTTTACAAACAGCAGTATATATGAGCTACTAGCCACTGCGTGGCTAGCCCGGTGTTGCCCGTTCCCGTGGTGTTGGTTTGCGAAGCAAACCATCACCACGGGCAACCCCGTGATGTAAGGTATGAATCTGGTGTAAAATTTTCCGCAGATTTCAAATCGGTTGAAGATATTTTCAATTAAAAATAATTATTTAAACAAAATCATATTTTTAGGTATCAATCTAAACTGAAATTTTCAACAGATTTCTAATGCGTTGAAATTTTTACTCTATCTTTAACGGTCTAGGAGATAGAAAAAAGAACTGTGACTCCAGGTAAGATTTATCGTCTGGCTAGAAAATCGTTCCTCGCGCAAAATGAAAGCGGAAACGAAAAAAATAATTTTCTACGCGTTCTGCGGATGAAAAAACTTGACAAGATTCCATACCTTGATTGCAAGGTTGCACGAGTAGAAAAAGTTATCCGCGTTTGAAAAACCGATGGAGAATAAAACTATGAAATTCATTAAAAAAAATCTGCTAGATTGAATTTTAAAATTCGCCGCGACCCAAAAATTGCAAATACACTGCTGGCCACCCAAATTGCAACACCAAGAAAGACAAGAGATTTCACAACAAAATTTATTTTGTAGATACCATGTTGACCAGGTATCAAATGATTAAATTTGTAGACTTCTGTGAATAATGGTTCCTACCAAAATCAGTAGCCAGAGTAGCCGCCATTGTTGGAGATCACCGCTGCCACACGCCTCGGCATTGATTCAAAGAGACTTTGAATGTGTTCTTGGGGTACAGCAGACCAAGCAGCTTCCACACGTTGCCAAAGTTGATCTGGTGTGGCAGTTGAGGATGTAAACTGGATCAATCGTTGAGCAACCATGGACCACATGTTTTCTATCGGCGAAAGAACCGGAAAGCGAGCTGGCCAGGGAAGCAATTCAATCTGGCAGTTGGCGAAGAACCCTTGGACAATGCGTGCCACAAGTGGTTGCGCATTATCCTGTTGAAATATGGCTGTGGGCAAGCCCTGAAGGTAAGGAAGGGCAACTGGCTCCAACACCTCGGAGATGTAGCGCTGGATGTTTAAAGTACCGGCAATGCGTACTAGAGGAGTGTGAGAGTGATATCCAATACCGCCCTATACCATAATACCCGGTGCAGGACCAGTGTGGTGGTGCATAACGCAGCTGTTCAGCATCCTCTCTCCACGGTGTCTCCAGACTCGAATCCGACCATCGTGGTGTTGCAGACAGAAGCGTGACTCGTCAGTAAAGACAATTTCATTCCATTCTGCCGTCCACATCCTTCTTTCATCGCACCATTGGCAGCGGATACGTCTGTGGTTCTGCGTCAAGGGTAGACGAAGCAATGGACGTCTTGTGGACAGACCACTCTGCTGTAAACGGCGTCGAATAGTAAGCGCAGACACTGGATGATGCGTTACAGACTGAATTTGCTGTGCTATGGTTCGTGATGTGGCTGAGCGATCCGTCACTGCCATACGCACAATATGCCTGTCATCACGTGAAGGGGTGCACTGAGGTGGATGCGATCGAACACGTCGGTCCGTCGTACCCTCCTGCATCCAACGATCACATATCCGCATTACAGTTGTTTGGTTTCGTCCAACACGACTACCGATTTCCCTGAAAGATAATCCACAATCTCGATAGGCCACTATCCTTCCTCTGTCGAACTCGCATACTTGATCAAAAGATGATCGCTGTTTTCTACAAGGCATAATTGATAGTTTTTTTGAAAAAAACCACAAGAAAAACACAATTGCCTTACTTGAAATCGTCGAAATCTCCAAGCCTTAAATAGCGCTTTGAAGTGGCGCTACAGGCTCGCGTGATGTGCGTCTGCGCTGAAATTCTAATCATTTGCATATCTCACCTCCGCTAATGCATGTTGATATTTCATATTATTTGCATGCTTTCTTCAGGGTTTTGCATTTACGGTGGCCAGCAGTGTAATTCGGACTACCTATGTGCCAGATCTCATTACTGTAAGTGCCATAGAATCGTCAGGATTTTGCGGCCCCATACAAACAAACAAGCACTTTCTTTTATAATAGTAGAGAAAAATAAAAAATGGTTGGTCGTGTTAGGATTGTTTGAGGCGTAAGGGTCGTATTTGGCCAAGCTGAGTCAAAAACAAGACAGACAATACAATGAAGGAAAAAGGAAAAGCAAGCAGAATAATAGGCAAGAGGCAAAATGAAAGGGAGGAGAGATCGTTTGCGCACCTCGCTGGTGTGATTGCCGTATGCCTCTAAAGGAGATGTGTCCTAGAGGGCCCCCGAGAAGGATGAAAAATAGGTCCCGGAATTTCTTTCAAACGAAAATATCAAAATGTGCATAATAATACACTCTATAACAAACAAAATCAACGCACCAAGAAGCAGTTATTCCAATAAAAAGATAAAAATTGATGGTATATTTCAGTGCTCAGATGGCAAAATGTTATAAATCACTTTTCTCAAAAAATTGCGTAAGTCCCATCCAGGAGTCTGGTTTGTTAATGTTCAGAAGGTGGCAATATGTCGTAAGTCTTTTTCTTTCAGTTTATGAGCAAACAAAGGTGGGAAAATTGTAACAAATCAAAAAACACAGAACCACATGTTGTTGAATCTCGAATCTTAAAATTACTGCCACGAAAAATTAAAAAAAAGTGACTTATAACATTTTGCCCTTTAAGCACAAATTTGTTATATCTACTATTATAAAAGGAAGTGTTTGTTTATCTGTTTCTTGTAGCAAAATCCTGACGAGTCTATGGCACTTACAGCAATGAGATTTGTCACACAGGTAGTCCAATTTTTTGCAATTTTTAGGTCTCGGCGAATTTTAAAATTTAATCTAGAACATTTTTAAATGAATTTAATGACATGTAGTAATTATTGAATGTTACAGTATAGAAGAGATCACAGATTCTAAATGTATTGTTTTCGTTTCCGTTTTGATTTTGCTCGGAGGAATAACTTTCCAGCCAGACGATAAAAGAAAAAATAATCTTTTAACTGTTGTCAATTAGTTCTCTTTCTATCTCCTAGACCGTTAAAGATAGAGTAAAAATTTTAGCGGATTTGAGATTTGCGGAAAATTTCACTATAGATCCATACCTAAAAATATGATTTTCTTTATATAAATAACTTAAATTGAATAGGTCTTTTATATTTTCGCACGAGATTGAGACGTCACGGTAACTTTCCCTTTCCAAAAATAAACAGATTGCATTTCGTGCCCTTCGCATTAAAAAAAAGACAGATTACATTTCCTGCCCTCTTCGATTTCAGTGGAGAGCAAAAAATAAAAAACCTTTTGGCAGGCATTGTTTAGTTTTTTTTCTCGTAAAAGCGGATTCGTTAAAGATAGATTAAAAATTTCAACGGATTTGAAATCTGCGGAAAATTTTACACCGGTTAATACCTTACCGTTGCCCGTGGGGTTGGTTTGCGAAGCACCACGGGCACGGGCAACGCCGGGCTAGCCACGCAGTGTCTTGTGTGAAATAAAATGGGAAGAGCGATTTTTCAATCAAGAGGAGATAGTTATAAAACACCGAGGGGAAGTGCTTTAAACGACTATAAAAAAAAGCATGTCCGCTCGGAAGAAAATATGGCGATATTGTAGGATCCCAGAAGGAACCTAGTTTCACGACGTTAACCCTTCTGGTGTTTTCGACGCGATGTCTAGTTCGTTAAAATCTGACCTATTGTGAATTCTATTGCAAAAAAAAATCGACGCACCAAAAAATTGTCCTTTTGAGATAAAAATGGGTGGATGTGAATAACATGTACTAGGGGGCCTGCCCCCTGCTCGCTAACGCTCGCGAACCTATGCTCGCTTCGCTCGCCTCAATGAAGACATGTGTCCTAGCAGAAGGGATTGTTTACAAAATATGTTACCAAAAAAATGTTTTTCAAATCTAAATTTGCTGTATTACAGAAAAAATATATACAGTATCTCTAAAATCAGAATTCAAATGAAAATGTTGTGCAAATTTTGACTCGAAATGTGAGCGTTGCTTTGGAAATTGAATACCCAGCATGTTGTTTGTGTGTACATTTTCCCAGCACTCAAACGACCCACACTTTTTCATTGAGTTTGTTGGCGAAAGTTGTAGTGCAAGCGTCTTGTTGAACTATAATTGTTGGCCCTGAAAAGGACCGTTTTTTAAATGGCCCTGTAAAGATCCTCCGCTTTCTTTGATTTCTATTATAAACTAACTGCAACAACTCATTAAAATTTCCTTTTTTTTTTTTCAATAAAATTTCATACGATTCAATCGATGCGCGAGACTTGGCGATAAACAATCGTACAGTGTTGCCAAAACGCGATTACAAATAACGTCTTTTTTGCGTGCCACGTAAGAGAATTATATATATAGATGGAAAAATAAAGGATAAAATTTCAGAACAATTGAATGATTTATTTCAGAGTTTGACCTTTACAAAGGGAGGAACTCAATAAGGCTTTGGTCCTCCTCTGGCCTGGATGCAAACTGTCAACTGGGCAAGGCATAGACTGAAAAGGTTCCCGGATGGTGTCCCGTGGAATTTCTTGCCAAATTGTCTCCAACTGTCGGGCTAAATAGTCAATATTCCGGGATAGTTGCAATCGCCTTCCCATAACGTCCCAAGTTTCCTCTATGGGAGAGAGAAAAGGAGACCTAGCTGGCAAAGGAAGTGTTGAGAAAGCTTGGAGACAATTCATAGCAACACGTGCTGTGTGCAGCCGGGCGTTATCTTGTTGAAAAGTAAGTAAGGGGTGTCGCGAAAGGAAGGGTAACACAACCAATCATAGAATGTTGTCTGCGTACCGCTGTGCTGTAAGTGTGCCAAAAATTACTACCAAAGGGGTCCGGCTATCAAAGGAAATGGAACCCCAGATCATAACGCCCTGTTGTGGGCCTGTGTAGCGTGCTATAGTAAGGACAGGATCCCCATGCTGCCCTGGATGTCTCCAGACACGCTGGGGTTGTCGTCTGGACACAGTTGGAAACGGGACTCGTCAGTCACTAAAAACTATACGTCCCTGGTCAACGCCGTTCCAAGTTCATCCAGCCCGGCACCAATGTAATTCTGCACATACTTGGTGCTTCGATTTTTTTTTGTTATACAGAGTAACTAAAAAAGAAAGAAATGTTTTATCCATCTAAGAGGTTCACACGTAAATATCCGCTCATTAAAATTCAGTCTTCCCTGCATGGCTTGCAACCGATTTCCATATTTTCTGGACTGTAGGATTCTTTCAGCCGATACACGTGGCTGTTTAGTCGTGTGGTGAAAAACAATGCTTAACTGAGCTTAAATAAAGCTCTTCCAAGCTATCGTATTTGGCATGTAATATGGTTTTGTATGTGTCTAAAAATTAACAAGTCAGCGTGGGGAAAACCTCCATCGCGATCGACATTTATATGTTTCCGTATGGATACCTCCTTCTTTCTAGGAATCGGACTCTTCCGAGGTCGGTTTTATAAAGACTGCATTCATATCGAAGCCGCAATATAGTCTAGCTCTGGCGAGTTGGCAGGAGGAGAGGAGTTTTGGAGGAGTCCATTCCTTAAATTTAGGGAGGGCTCGGCCGGCCCATTGGAAGAGTAGAGGATTAGCCACCTTGCTAGGTTGCGCATTTCACCAGAAACATTCGCCATCTGATCGTGGTTAAAAATGCTTTGGGACTGATCCTGACCGTCCTCATTAGCCCAATGTGTTGCTCCAGCGGGGTGTTATATCAACTACTTACCTTAAATTAGGCGATTGGTGGACCACAATCTGTGCTCTTATCTTGATTATGGTTCTGATTTCATCGTTCGAAATCGAAAGCGATGGCAATGATAATAAATTGATAGAGGAGAGAAAATCAGGGCCGATCAGTATACTCATTTAGCATATAGCAGCTCTTTCCCATGGTGAGCTTACACCACTCTACGAAGGAATTCTCCAAGGTTATCTGGCTTTTCATCACAACAGCACCAAAGTAGCCGTGTTCACAGTGTAAAGGCATTCGTCAGATGGACCAGAGTAAGATTTGAATATTTGAACTAAGTACAAACTTATTATGCTTTACCTATTTTCTAACGATAAAAAAATTTTAATTACATCGTTTGTCATAATTATATTTGCTTGTAATTCAAATATTCAACTGATGTTTTATATTTAAAATATAAAAAAGTAATTTTTACACAAAAATCTTTTGAAGCTGGATTAAATTAATGGTAAGGAAAAATACAAACTTGTGTGCCTCATTATAATGCTTAAAACTTCAAAGGCATAATTCCATCAATCTTTTAAAATTTCTAAGTAACTGTACTTAAACACAGTTCTCCCTCTATAATATTCAAATTATTTTTTTCCTGTCATCAAAGACAAATTACTTTTGCATCCTGGTTAACATCATTTTCCTTTTGTTCTTTTAGCGTCATCCCTGTTATCATCTTTTCGTTTTGTAACCGTTGAACACGAAACGATTTGTCATTTCACTAAATCGATACAAATTCATTCCTAGCTATAATGATGAAAGAAGTTTTACTGAAATCGGTTATTCAGCAATTATAGATATTAAATTTTTGCTATAAAGATCATAATCATGTAAAGTACATTTTTTCAGGTTCACGTGCCACCTATAGAATTAAAGTTTACGGTACCGTGGAGCTATAAAAACTAGTTCATATTTTTTCATGATTGATAGAAAATGTGAATACATGATTATAACTACTTATTAATACCCATTAATAGGTAGGAAAATGAACAAATGTGTAATTTGAACAGGGTGGTAACAGAACCAGGAAAACCAGGGAATTCTCATGGAACATTTTAATTCTGGAAATATCAGGTAAATCTCAGGTAAAATTTCCAAATTTAACAAAAAATTAGGAAAATTTTGATTACTAAGGCCCTGTGCACACATCCGATTTTTCAACGTGCGGCGCCGCTGAGGCACCGAAGCCCAACTTAGCACACATAACCGTGCAATGACGCAAGTACTCATTTCGCGCCATTTGCGATAAATATTCTATCGAAGAAAACGTGTTTATTTCGCTTACTTGGTGTAAAAAAAAGGATATTTTGAAACACAAAATAGATGTTACTGGATACAACCATTTATTAATTATTATTTATAATCCATTTATTTTGAAAACAAAGTACTTGAAACAGGAGAAGCGTGAGCGGCGAGCTGCGGCGCCGTGGGATCTGCGGTACAAATGGCACGCAAGTTGGACGTACGACGCTGGAGGTACATGTACTACTCATTTGGATCTAATGTATCTCAGACCGCACTTGCGTTGCCGCAGCGGCGCCGCACGTTGAAAAACCGGATGTGTGCATCGTGCCTTAAACTGTTATTATTATCGTTTGTCCCATTTGCAGATTCGCGATTACGAGTGCTTTTGAGAATCGAATAAATTCGCCGAAATCGTAATTCGAATAAAGAACCCTATCGTCGTAATTTTAGAACACCGCGAAAACCACCGCAGCCGTTTATTTATGCGGCTGTAGATTGTTGTCGCCGTGAGGATAGCGATGTAACTTGTGGTATACAATTTGAAATTTATGTAACTAATGATATTTTTGTGTATTAAATTAAAATTTTTTGTTTGGAATTCTATTTTTGTAGAATTTGTTATGTATATTTGCATTTGATTTTGATGAATAGTATGATAGTGTGTAAAAAGTTCATAATCAAAATATTTTGTATTTTTTCTCAAGTTTTTTCTGTTGCTATTGTAAGAGTTACATTAAGGGGTTAAACCCCTTACAGAAACAATTAAAATATATGTAGAGGAAAAAACACAAAATACTGTAGAGAATTATCCTTTTACCCCATCTGACCCTGAATATTTGAAAATACTGTTGTGTGAATACTGTATATCGATATCAATCACGGATCACAACATTTCTTAAGGGAATTGTAAAATCTGGGAAATTTTTTAGACTACCAGGAAACTTTTTTCAAGGATTTTGTTGCCACCTTATTGAAAAAAATGAAAAGATTAGATTTGAAATTCTATGACACAAGTCCTTAGTTGAACAAACTGTGACACAAAAAGTAATAAGTAAATAAGAAAAAATGAAAATAGTAATTAGAGACGATGCTAAATATAAAAGTTGGTAGTGTTTCTTGGACAGGTAGATTAGTAGTTAATTAATGTAACACTGAAGCAAAGCAATGGACTATTAGTGACGGACCGGAAATAATGCCAAAGCTAAATATATCCGAGGACAACACCTCGCAATTTTGAACCAAGGTCATATCACAATTTCACACCAGAAGTGGCACCCCACTCTCCAAACCTACACACAACGCCAACGTAAGGACACTTGAGTTCACAACAGATTTAACGCGCACCAGCCCCCGCGTACGCGACTGTGTTTGGTTGGATGTAGTATTGAACTCGCAACACTCTGATTTTTCCGGTCAATTTCTGCTGCGATACGTGTTACCTGTACGTATTCTGAACATGAAGTCAATTGGTATTTTTGAATACGATTTCAGCATTTCGCCAAAGAGAATTGCAAAGAATAAATTCCGAATGGATTTATGATAATCGTTTGGTCAAAACCAATTAGGTTTAACTCCAAACGTATCCAAAACGGAGATAAACTACATTTGAAAGTATCCCATTATTATCATGCTAGAGCATTTGGACCTTAGAATATTTCGTTGGTTTGTTTCTTTGCATGAAAATCTTTTTCATACAGAGTTTATTGAATGGGATAATTTCTTAATGTAAACATAGGCAAACCACACATCAAAAGAAAAATATTCCGGTAAAGAACTAATTTTATGTGTCGCCATTTTGTGTCAATGTTTGGTCTTAATTTTATTATTAATTAAATCGTTAGTGGGAACAATCAGATTTTCATGCAGAGTTTATTGAATGGGAGAATTTCTTAATGTAAACATAGGCAAACCACATATCAAAAGAAAAATATTCCGGTAAAGAACTAATTTTATGTGTCGCCATTTTGTGTCAATGTTTGGTCTTCATTTTATTCTTAACTAAATTGTACGTGCGGAACAATCAGATTTTCATGCAGAGTTTATTTAATGAGAGAATTTCTTAAAGTAAACACAGGCAAAGCAACCATCAGCAGAAAAAAATTTCGGTAAAGAACTATTTTTACTTGTTGCCATTTTGTGTCAATGTTTGGTCTTAGTTTTATTCTTAACTAAATTGTTCTTGCGGAACAATCAGTCACATATTTTCTAAAGCAGCTTGTTTTTGCAACGCATGAATTGAACATATTTTAGTAAATATTTGAGGATAACTTTAAAAATTGTTATATTATTATCTATATAGCTAAATAAAGAACACAGTAGTGTTTTGAGGATGTTGTACTTTCTGTTTCATTCAGGAAATGACATAACCTAGCATGGTACTCGAATGCAATATCAGTATGTCCCTTAATTGAAATCAATGAAAATAAAATTTAACAATTCGTGGAAGGTAGGTATTTAATCAACGTCGCACTGGTGCAACACAACGGGCTAGTAGCGACGGTCCGGGATCAACCATCGAAGGTAAATATACGAGGACAACACCATGTAATTTTGAACCCCGGTCAGATGACGAGAAAACACCTGGGATGGCAACTCACTCTCCAAACTCCCACACCACGCCAACGTGATGGCATTTTGGGCCACGATTGATTTAATGTGCACCAGCCCCCTTTGTACACGACGTTCTTGGGCAGGATTCGAACTGGAAACCCTTTTGCTAGTCCGTTACTCTTGCAATAGGATTACCGAGGCGCATAACAATTCGTGGAGCTCTCATTTTAAACAAAAAATGTCTAATACAGGTGTTGCTCTGATGTTTCTATATGAATAATTTAGTATCGTAGGTAATTCACGTCAAAATTCGAAGTAGTATTGAAAGTAAACATCGCCAAAACGACGGTTTATCAAATTAGTTCAAAATCGGAAGTATTTTGTATTCTCTGTTTGCATTCACACTGAACAACTCTCGAACAACACATAATTTTTCAAAAACAGGTAAAATAACGTCACTTTTGGAATAAAACAGGAAGTACGTTGTACCACAAAACACTAGCGCACTCTTAATTTCGTTTTACACAACGGATTCTAATTGGAAGTTACATCGACCTACCTGTGATGTGTGTATAAACTTTCATAACTTTGTAGTGTTTCGCTTTTAAGCTTGGTTGATATGCTTTAAAAAAATTAAAACTTACAAATTTGTAGGAACTTGAATATTGCAGAGTCCAATAGACAAATTGCGCAAAAAGAAACATTTATGAAACAATACGAAATTCGGTAACATTAAAATGTAACGGTATACAATAAATGTATTTAAAATATACTTTACTTGTTACAAATGTTATTACTTGTTATAAGCCGCTTTACTGTTTATTACACTTTTTATTTGCGTCATAACTTCCAGATGTAGCCTGTAATAAATTTTAAGAACATAAGCTCTTTCGAATGTATGCAGGATGCATACCATTATATTCTACAGAAAGCGAGGCATTTTACCATTTTCGAACAATGTTATTTTCTTTATTTATTTGTAGCATTAATATTCCCATTTTATTTGGATTCGAACGCACGATGTCTATTCAGATGCATCGACCATAAATTTTAAAATGCGTACCTGAGCTTTTACGCAGCTCTTATTCAAGCGCCTGCATTTGGGATAACAAATCTTTTTTTGGAACAATGGAGTTTATCATAAGTGCAGTAACCCTGGAATAGAAATTTATACAAATCGCCTTCTTTTGAGTTTTTATACAATTCTTCGATTTAAAAAAGAAATGTCCGTTCTATTTTTGGCCGCTCGTAAATGTCACGTTGCTTTTGTTCCTCATTGTCGCCCGACGCCATTTCTGTTGCACGTTTCAAGTTCATTAATGCATGCAAACGATTAGGCTATTTTATCAAATCGATGCCATTCCTTTCCCGCGCAATAACGACGAAAAAAAATAATACAATACGTGACGAACGGACGTCAGACGATCTTGAATCCGAACGGAATTGCCTCGCTGTCCGTAATTAGGCAATAGAATTCGAATTCGTATTCGTATTCCGTTTCGTTTTATGAACGCGCGGCGTTATTGGCGCTGGGGAAAGTGTAGTAATAAAAATAAAAATGAAGTTTTGCCATCGTTCATTATGTCGGAAGGACGGTAAAAGAGAATGCTGTAAGAAAAATGAGCGAGGATAGAATAAAAAAGAAGAATGGGACCTTCCGAACAGAAATCTCGTGACGCAACGACACGTAATCGCGCGAGAGATCTCGTGATTTTCCAATCTCGAGCTGTTTCGAGAGTAGTTTTTCACTCCAGCCGCTGTTTATGTGTCACGAATAAATATAACATACTTGTTTATTTTTTGCCGTCTCGCTTCAGTCGCAAAACGCTCTAATAATTTTTCGGTTTCTGTGCCTGGAGAAAGTTTCAATCTAGCTAAAAGCTTCTGTTTATCGACCTAACTTGCTGACTGGAGTAGAATAATGAGAGAAAAAGTGGAGACTGAACAGTGGTTCTTTTCGTACTCGTTTCTTTCTTTTTTTTTTTAAATCTCAATTCGTTGTTTGTTAGTTATTCTACTGTAGCACAAATCGCTAATGTATTTATTAAATGAATAAAAATTATTCGCTGTAATTAGATTTCTAGGTCGGTGGATTTGGCTCAGAAAATTCTATTCTTAATTGGAAAAATTATATTTATTTTGTTAAACCGTCACAGTTTGAAAGAATTATTTATATCTTTTGCAACAAAAACAACGTTTCTACCTTTTAAATTGTTTCAAGTCGAACTGCAATGCTTCATTTCTAAATAGGCTGTAGCCTAGAACATGAGATTTAAAAGCGACACCTGCGGGGGTATAATTGCTTGGAAAAATAAAATTTTAAGAGCATTTAATGTTCTAATTTTACGTATTGCGTTCTTTGAGGAATGTCTGAAAAGAGTAAAAATTCCAAAGCCAAAAATCCAAATTAAAAAAAGGTGTGAAGGATAGCTCACAACTTCAGTCCACCAAAAAGTGGGGACGCAGATAGCTGAAACCCGAGGTTTTCGAATTCGATATTTGATTCAACCAAACTTCGTCGTGTACGTGGGAGGTGGAGTACGTTAAATCTATCGTGTCTGTAAATGTTCTCATGTTGGCATGATGTAGAACTTTGAAGTGAGATGCCCGTTCAGATCTTGACCTCAACATCTGACCGTGATTTCACAAATAGTGACCCGTGGTAGTCCATTTTGGTAGTGTAACAGATTATCAATTAGAGGGTTGTGAGTTCGAAACTAGGATCAACAAGAGAAATTTGGGGTAAGAAATTTGGATGGTGGCTCATGTGTTGACCTCGTCATCTGAATCGGGGCTTAAAATGAAGAGTTGTTCTCAAATCTTTACCTTCGGGATTCTTTCTTGAGCATCCCCTAGTACTTTGTGTTGCTAGAAAGTAGAATAATTCTTAAAAATCATTCGAAATGAAGACAAAATTAAATTGAGAGAAGTAATTTAATTGTGATGGAAAAGGCAATGGTTTTATCAATAACTGTTTCAAACGTTCATTTAATAAGTTTGCCGATACCTTTTTACCCATATTTCCGTTCGATCACAAAATATATATAATTTTCCAGACCTTTATTATTATTTTAACGTAATTGCGGTTGATTAGTACATATATCTTGTTTAGTCGATATATATTTTATGAAATTAAAAAGAATTTACTTTCAGAAAAATATGCTTAGTTGTTTTCAGAAATTGTTGAAAGTTAAGCATGCCTCAATACTTTTTTTGACTCTCTGTATATTTGTACCTTGGAGCTTAAAGGGCCAATGTCCAAAATTCCTGAATTCGAGTTATACACCAATGAACTCTTAATGCGAGCCAATATTGCTGTAAAAAGGGTTAAACCATCAGTAAACGACATTACATTAATACCTAAAATATGAAGAAAATAAATATACAAATTTACGGAGTTTTAGAAATTAAAATAATTAATTTGCAGATTCCCACAATTTGATAATAACAATTGGTAATTTTTAATTAACGTCGTTCCATAGCAACACAACGGGCTTCTGACGACGGTCCGGGATCAATCCCCTAAGGAAAATTTCCGAGGACACCACCACTTAATTTTGAACCACAGGCGAGGCGAAACCTGAGCTGGCACCCCCTCTATAAACTTAAACACCAACCCAACGTGAGGACTGTCGACCACGACAGATTTAAGGCGCAGCCCCCGTCCCTACACCCTAAGCTTACAAACATCCATTCACCGACCCGGATTCGAACCATGAACCTTCCGATCTAGAGGCCAACATTTTAACCACTAGACCGATGGGTCGTCTTCAACAATTTGGACACTGACCCTTTCAACTCCAAGGTACAGATACACTGAAGAGCCAAAACATTATGACCACCTACTCAATAACGCGTTGCGCCTAAATTGGCCTGTACAACAGCTGCAACTCGTTCTAGCTTTCATTGTCTGTTCTACCACCACTACGGGTCCCAGATTCGCCCATGAGAACGTCCCCCAAAGCATAATACCATCACCACCAGCATGTATATGGCCTGTAGTACAAGAAGGGAGTAACTGTTCGCCTGGCAGACGGCGTACCCTGACACTACCATCGACGTGACGAATGAGAAATCAGGATTCATCTGACCATGCAACTCTCTTCCACTAATACATGGTCCAGTCTCGATGTTCCCGATCCCACTGTATGCGTAGTTGACGAAGACGCTTGGTCAACAGAGGCACACGAGTGGGACGTCTGCTGCACAGTCCCATATCCAACAGTGTCCGCTGAACTGTGTGTTCCGAAACACTTGAGCTGGGACCTGCATTGTATTGGGCTGTCAGCTGAGCCACTGTCTCGAGACGATTTTGCTTTACCAAGCAGGACAATCTCCGACGTCCTTTTTCTTTGATGACGTGTGGACGACCAACACCTTGGCGTCTACTGCTGGTGTCACCGTCATTTATCCACTTTGCATGAATACTAACAACGGCAGAACGTGAACAAACTAACAGTCGTGCAGTTTCGTTGATACTCGTTCCGAGTCTTCGGGCCATTACGATCTGTCCTCTATCAAATTCGCTTTGATCAGCAGCCTTTCCCATCACTCTCGAAAGTAAGCGCAAGAATGATTACTTACCTTCTCCAGCAGCAGTAAAATACCATTCTCACTTAATCACGTGACATTCACGTTATCCAGACGAGTTCATTGAAAAATGTGGAATGATCATATGTTTTGGCTCGTCAGTGTATATGCTATTATATTGTAAATTTAATTTTTCCAGTGATTCCAGAGTTCACTACAGTCTTTCTCTTCTAGAATTTTGCTGCGGTTCAATTCGATAGATGATAACACTAGTTGAGAAAATGATTTCCACTTGTATGGGAGCTGTATCAAGACTACAGGTATACGTGGTCATGAGTGTAACAAATTATTACGCTGCGAACGCTAACTATCATGCTGCAATCGAGGAGGCAGCGTTCAAAGTGAAGACTGAGTATCAACAAAGAGTGAAGCCGTGATAAGAGTAGAAGCGCATTCTGTAATCATATCACATCAGACAGTTGTAGGAAATGTTTTCATTCGTCCTGGCAATTCAATTATTCGACGTGCATCAAAATGCGTGGTAATTTACCCAAAAAGTGGTTTCGACGAGATATCTCGCCCATTAAGATCTGATCGATTTTGCTAGTGACGAGATATTTCGTCATCAAGATACTGCCAATTTTTTATGATGACGAGATCACGATCTGGTCAGTTTTCTTCTGATGACGAGATACAGTAAAGCCCCGATTATCCGAATTTCTAGCGATGATGATGAAGACAGTGAGACGATGAAAATCTCCCATAAAGATAGACCAAAAGCAATCGAAAGTGCTATTAAATATATAGAACAAGAAGAAGCGACACCAGCAATCCTGTTATCCTTAAAAAAATGGCGAAACATTGCTGCAGAAAAACGCCAAATTAACGTAAAACAAAAAAGTATTAAGGACTTTTTTAAGTGAGAACTTAATTATTGTAACAATATGAATTGCGTGTGGTGTATCTGTATAGTTTTTGTATTTGTTAAAATATACATTTAAATCTACACGATTTATTTTATTTACAATTTTCACTTTAACCGAGTTTTTCGGTTATCCGAGTTAGTCTTGGTCCACATTAACTCGGATAATCGGGACTCTGCTGTATTTTGTTAAAAAAGATCTTCTAATGGTTTCACAAATGAATAGTTACCTCGTCGAGATCAGAAAGTTTAAGGGGAGCATCATCTAGAATTATCATAACCCGTGTTCTGATTGTATTAAGTGTTCTATGATTAAAAAAAAAATCAAGAACAAATCCTAAATCCCGGGTTGTTGGGTATATTTAAAATACATATATATTTGGTCATGAAACCAATATCAATGTTTGAGATCGCTGTCGGTTCTGTTACGTCTTCAACACCCGGATCGTCGTGGGCCTGCCACGAGAGGAAGTAGAAGACCCCTCCAAAAGACAACCGAGTGTTACAGTTCTGAAATAACTCAGGCCAGAAAGTCATTAAATCTGTCGGAGATTCGCCTTGTTAATTCGACTTCTTGCCCCTGTTTGTCACACACATCATCTTCTAACGTTTCCGAACAGCTGTGAGTTCATCCCATTTAAGGTTGCAGGTGTGATTGAAAAAACATAAGAATCAACATTTCAAAAGAGAGGCAGACTCCCACGAAAAATGCAAAGGGAGACGAGGAGATAGAGACCAATGAGGAAATCGATAAAGCTCTCGTATAGACAGCTACACGGTGAAGTCAAACACCGTGGAACAAAATACAAACTGTGAATAGAAACTTACTGTTTCTTCATGAACATTCGTTTATGGATTGTGCATTGTAAATAATCGTGTTGACAGTTCCATTTGTAAGTTGAAACCTTATAAGTGTAATAAAAACTTACTAGGGGGCCTGCCCCATGCTCGCTGACGCTCGCCAACCCCCAGAGGATTGCTTCGCAATCCTCATTGGTTCGCTGCGCGAACCTATGCTCGCTTCGCTCGCCTCAATGAAGACATGTGTCCTAGCAGAAGGGATTGTTTATAAAATATGTTACCAAAAAAATGTTTTTCAAATCTAAATTTGCTGTATTACAGAAAAAATATATACAGTATCTCTAAAATCAGAATTCAAATGAAAACTTGGTGCAAATTTTGACTCGAAATGTGAGCGTTGCTTTGGAAATTGAATACCCAGCATGTTGTTTGTGTGTACATTTTCCCAGCACTCAAACGACCCACACTTTTTCATTGAGTTTGTTGCCGAAAGTTGTAGTGCAAGCGTCTTGTTGAACTATAATTGTTGACCCTGAAAACGACCGTTTTTTAAATGGCCCTGAAAAGATCCTCCGCTTTCTTTGATTTCTATTATAAACTAACTGCAACAGCTCATTAAAATTTCCTTTTTTTTTTCAGTAAAATTTCATCTGATAACGCTATAAATTCAATCGATGCGCGAGACTTCGCGATAAACAAACAATCGTACAGTGTTGCCAAAACGCGATTACAAATAACGTCTTTTTTGCGTGCCACGTAAAAGAATTATATATATATATATATATAGATAAATGTATCCGAATTAGTCCAACTCCATTGTGTATCTGTGGTGCCCCTAAACACCACAGTATCAATCGAAGCAGATAACGGTTCAAACGCCAATTTTGAAAAAATATCTCGGAAAATTGAAGAGCTGATGGATAATCCATATCGCTTTCGATGGTACGTATTTTAATTGACATCACAATGGAGCAACACACAACGTGCTATTGGCGACTGTCCGGGATTAAACCCGAAGGGAAAGACCGAGGACAACAGAACGTAATTTTGAACCACGGAGGGTTAAAGGGAGTACAAGACAAAAGAATTTCAAAAGAGGCTTCATTGTTTGATTGTGTGTAAACTTCTCGCGATACTTCGCCTTTTATTCTAACATATTTTCATTATCTGGTCGAGCTCACAGAAACTTTTAACTCTTATCATTTATAAATATGATTAGATTATACTGAGTAATAGAACAATACATTCAATCCTATATTCTTATCATTAGGGTGAAAGAGACGAGAATTCTACTTTGAAACAATTGAACAAACCTTACGTCAGTTATTTAAAACAACCGTGATGACTGTCGGATTGAAGAGATTTCTGTCAAATAATATACAATCTCACAAGGACCACGAAACTTCTATTCTGTACTGGAATCCAAAATTAAGGTCACAAACACGTTTTTCAAAATAATTCAAAATTGCTACCAGAAAATTTTATAAAATTTGTATTTTTATATAGTTTGAAGAACGGAATTGCACAATGTTAGCCTCCAGTTTGGAATAAATGGTGTTTGGCTTTAGTTTTGTAGAACAACGTGGAATTTTATCATTTAAGCATCTGGGATTTCCTCTTGGAGAGTTGTGAATATTGCGTTAAAACCCACAAGTTTGACTGTTTGCAGTGATAATGAGTGCTCATAATCGTTTAGATGATTCAATTTGACGGAGAGCCGTTAGCAGGCTTGAAGCTGGGCAGTCTCAAGTAATGGCGGTTCGATGGTTACATGTGGCATCAAAAGTGGTATCCAATTTGTCAAATCAATTCCAAGCAAGTGGTACTAACACCAGAAAGCCAGACTATTGCCGCCCAAGGGCGACGACACCTGCACAGGATCGTTACTTGGCATTACTTACTATAGACCATAATGCGCGGCCACACAGAGCTCACATTGTTGCTGATTTTCTTGAAGAAGAGGATATCCGCCGTATGAACTGGCCCGCGAAGTCTCCGGATCTCAATCCTATAGAACATGTTTGGGATGGTCTCGGAAGAACCATTGCTCGGCGTTATCCCACTGCCAGGACCATCCAGGCGTTAAGAGTCGCTCTTTTGGAAGAATGGGGTTCATTGCCGCAAGCATTTCTCGGCACCCTCATTAAGGGGTTAGGTACCTTTTAAATGTCAAAATATGCAAAAAAAAATCACTACATTTCGAATCTTAATATCTCCATGAATAAATTATTTACATAAATGAAATTTTGTATGCAGATTTTAACTGCCTTTATCTTTTGTAAACTATTTTTTTTTTATAATTTATACCCCTTAAATATATTGTAAATTGGACCAAAATGAAATGCATTGTTTTTGTTGTTAGAATATTATATGGTAGCATTGCGCGCAGTATTCTGGGTAAAATAATTATTATTCTGAGCTAAATTTTTTTATGTACTTAAAAATATATAATATAATTACAATGACGAACTCTTGTATATATTTTTTTTTAAATTTCTTACAAAAAAATTTTTAATAAAAAAAAAAGTGAATTTTTTTCTTTTTTTCAACACAAAATTAACCTTTTTTCAAAAACTTTCAACTAGATAGACAAAAAAAAGTTGGTCATTTTAAACATATATATGGTTTACATAATCAATTAAAATTTCATGTAATTCTAACCAACCATTCCAGAGAAATCTTGCGCGCAAGTGGTAAAATCACAGTTTTGAGATATCGTCGTTAAAAACAATTCGCTTGTGAAATTCTTTCGCATTAAAGGAAGGAAACAAATGAAACTAAAAGTAGAATTCAAAGTATATTGTTCCCAGATAAAAAATAAAATTAATTTAACTATGTACATGGAAATGGCTTTAGTAATATAGAGCGTAGTCAAATTACATTTTTGTGATCACCGATATCGACAAAGTACAAAATGTAAACAAACCATTTGGCTCTAAATGTTTGATTAAGGGCTTCACTCTTTTAACCATAACTTCCGTTCTAGAGTGAGCCGACCAACCGGTATAGTGGTTAAGGTGTTAGCATCTGGATCGGAAGGTTCCTGGTTCGAATCCGGGTCCGGGCATGGATGTTTGTAAACGTATGGTGTAGAGGCGGCTGGTGCACCTTAAATCTGTCGTGGCCGAAAGTCCTCACGTTGGGTTGGCGTGGAAGTTTGGAGAGTGGGGTGCCAGTTCAGGTGTTGCTTCGTCATCTGACCGTGGTTCAAAATTACGAGGTGTTGTCCTCGGACCTTTCCCTTAAGGGACTGATCCCGGACCGTCGTCAATAGCCCGTTGTGTTGCTCTAGTACGACGTTAACTAAAATTACCATTACCATTACCGTTCTAGAGTGAAATTTTACACCAGGTTTATTTTAAAACGTTGCTAAGAAACAGAGCATTAAATTAGATAATAATATTTTTTGATTTTTTTTTTTTTTTGGAAATTTAAAAGGTACCTAATCCTTTAACAGTATGACGGCTCGTTGTGAGGCTTGTATAGTAGTGCACGGTGGCCACACTTCATATCAGACGGACCTATCCGGAGATAAATACATGATGATTTGACAGTTATTGATATAACCTGTGCCTTAACTAACAATTCAACTATTTTTCATATTGTTATATTCTTGTAAGCTTTCTCTCATAATAATATATCTCTGTGCCAAATTTCGTTGCAATAAACTGAATATTTCTCCAGTTCTTGCCGACCAACCGGTATAGTGGTTAAGGTGTTAGCCTCTGGATCGGAAGGTTCCTGGTTCGAATCCGGGTCCGGGCATGGATGTTTGTAAACGTATGGTGTAGAGGCGGCTGGTGCACCTTAAATCTGTCGTGGCCGAAAGTCCTCACGTTGGGTTGGCGTGGAAGTTTGGAGAGTGGGGTGCCAGCTCAGGTGTTGCTTCGTCATCTGACCGTGGTTCAAAATTACGAGGTGTTGTCCTCGGATCTTTCCCTTAAGGGACTGATCCCGGACCGTCGTCAATAGCCCGTTGTGTTGCTCTAGTACGACGTTAACTAAAAATTACCAATTACCAATTCCATATCAAACGGACCTATCCCGAGATAAATACATGATGATTTGACCGTTATTGATATAACCTGTGCCTTAACTAACAATTCAACTCTTTTTCATATTGTTATATCATTGTAAGCTTTCTCTCATAATAATATATCTCTGTGCCAAATTTCGTTGCAATAAACTGAATATTTCTCCAGTTCTTGCCGACCAACCGGTATAGTGGTTAAGGTGTTAGCCTCTGGATCGGAAGGTTCCTGGTTCGAATCCGGGTCCGGGCATGGATGTTTGTAAACGTATGGTGTAGAGGCGGCTGGTGCACCTTAAATCTGTCGTGGCCGAAAGTCCTCACGTTGGGTTGGCGTGGAAGTTTGGAGAGTGGGGTGCCAGCTCAGGTATTGCTTCGTCATCTGACCGTGGTTCAAAATTACGAGGTGTTGTCCTCGGATCTTTCCCTTAAGGGACTGATCCCGGACCGTCGTCAATAGCCCGTTGTGTTGCTCTAGTACGACGTTAACTAAAAATTACCAATTACCAATTCCATATCAAACGGACCTATCCCGAGATAAAAACTTGATGATTTGACCGTTATTGATATAACCTGTACCTTAACTAACAATTCAACTCTTTTTCATATTGTTATATTCTTGTAAGCTTTCTCTCATAATAATATATCTCTGTGCCAAATTTCGTTGCAATAAACTGAATATTTCTCCAGTTCTTGCCGACCAACCGGTATAGTGGTTAAGGTGTTAGCCTCTGGATCGGAAGGTTCCTGGTTCGAATCCGGGTCCGGGCATGGATGTTTGTAAACGTATGGTGTAGAGGCGGCTGGTGCACCTTAAATCTGTCGTGGCCGAAAGTCCTCACGTTGGGTTGGCGTGGAAGTTTGGAGAGTGGGGTGCCAGCTCAGGTGTTGCTTCGTCATCTGACCGTGGTTCAAAATTACGAGGTGTTGTCCTCGAATCTTTCCCTTAAGGGACTGATTCCGGACCGTCGTCAATAGCCCGTTGTGTTGCTCTAGTACGACGTTAACTAAAAATTACCAATTACCAATTCCATATCAGACGGACCTATCCCGAGATAAATACATGATGATTTGACCGTTATTGATATAACCTGTGCCTTAACTAACAATTCAACTCTTTTTCATATTGTTATATTCTTGTAAGCTTTTTCTCATAATAATATATCTCTGTGCCAAATTTCGTTGCAATAAACTGAATATTTCTCCAGTTCTTACAGATTTTATGTTTGTAACCTTAATTTTGGACATCAGTGTAGTTTTGTCGAATTAAAGGGGTAGTATCTTAATTTTTACACAAAATACAACATTCTGTAGATTTTACGTCAAAGTTATCAAATTATGTCGATAAACTTCTAAAAAGTTGCAACGACGTAATCAAAACAGGATACATCCAAAATTGTATTATCCATATTCAGTAATAATTTACCTCTTATTAAAAGCTACCAGAAAGTGTGTAAGGTATCGCCTTGTTCTATTGTAATTATGTAATTTTACCATCAGCTAGTTCTTACCGTGTTCGAGTTTTGTTGGTTTTAGCCCGGCCGCTCCCCCCCCCCCCCGGCATGACGGGGTCCAAAGTCATGTGATGTCGAGGAAAGATGAAAAGCCTTTAACCCTCCGAGGAGTTTCAGCGCATAAATCTGTTCTGCAACCTACCGACTTCCCTGCCACTAGTTATGGTCTGGTGATTAAGGTGTTAGCCTCCAGACTTTGACCAGAAAGTGGACTTGATCCACTCTAGTTGGGAACTGCTCATTTCCACATTTAATCCGGAAGGTTCCTGGTTCGAATCCGTGTCCGGGCATGGATGTTTGTAAGCGTATGGTGTAGAAGCGGCTGGTGCACCTTAAATCTGTCGTGGCCGAAAGTCCTCACGTTGGGTTGGTGTGGAAGTTTGGAGAGTGGGGTGCCTGCTCAGGTGTTGCTTCGTCATCTGACCGTGGTTCAAAATTGCGAGGTGTTGTCCTCGGTTCTTTCCCTTAAGGGACTGATCCCGGACCGTCGTCAATAGCCCGTTGTGTTGCTCTAGTACGACGTTAACTAAAATTACCTTTACCACATTTAATCAGATTTTGGTGTCCATAAATTGGGGGTGATGTAAGAAGGGGTAGATAGGTAGTTGAATTGAAATAGCACTGGAGCCGCACTCGGACTATTGGCAACGACCAACCGGTTTGGCGGTTAAGGTGTTATCCTCTAGATCGTAAGGTTCATGGTTCGAATCCGGGCCAGTGAATGGATATTTGCAAGCGCATGGTACTCCTTAAATCTGTAGCCGACCAACCGGTATAGTGGTTAAGGTGTTAGCCTCTAGATCTGAAGGTTCCTGTTTCGAATACGGGTCCGGGCATGGATGTTTGTAAACGGATGGTGTAGAGGCGGCTGGTGCACCTTAAATCTGTCGTGGCCGAAAACCCTCACGTTGGGTTGGTGTGGAAGTTTGGAGAGTGGGGTGGCAGCTCAGGTGTTGCTTCGTCATCTGACCGTGGTTGAAAATTACGAGGTGTTGTCCTCGGATCTTTCCCTTAAGCGACTGATCCCGGACAGTCGTCAATAGCCCGTTGTGTAGCTCTAGTACGACGTTAACTAAAATTACCATTACCTTAAATCTATAGTGGCCGAAAATCCTGACTTTGGGTAAGTGTGAAAGTTTGGAAAGTGGGGTGCCAGATTAGGTGCTGCCTCGTCATATGACCGTGGTACAAAATTACGTGGTGTTGTCCTTGGATCTCCCGATTAGGGGATTGATCGTCAATAGCCCGCTGTGTTGCTCTAGAACGACGTTAATTAAAAAATACCAGTAGCCACTAATTTTACATTGAATAATAGAATCCATCCACCTTTCAACCGATACAGATGTGAATATTTAGTTTTGTGCGTTGTTGGGGAAAATAATGCTTCACTACCCCTACACCGGGTGGCACTCACGTGGTGTGGAAGATTGGGTAAAGGAATGTCAGTTCGTGCTTGACCTCGTCATCTGATCATGGCCCGAAATCACGAGGTATTACGCGAGAATCTCGAGGTTTCCGTTTCGCGATTGACCTCAAACTGTCACCAAAATCCCACCGTGTTGTTCCAGTGCACGTGATTTCAAAGACACACCTCAAAAGCACGTATTAAGAAGTTGTGTTATTCCATGGAAAATACAATACCCTACAATAATGGTAATGGTAATTTTAGTTAACGTCGTACTAGAGCAACACAACGGGCTATTGACGACGGTCCGGAATCAGTCCCTTAAGGGAAAGATTCGAGGACAACACCTCGTAATTTTGAACCACGGTCAGATGACGAAGCAACACCTGAGCTGGCACCCCACTCTCCAAACTTCCACGCCAACCCAACGTGAGGACTTTCGGCCACGACAGATTTAAGGTGCACAAGCCGACTGTACATCCTTCCGTTTACAAACATCCATGCCAGGACCCGGATTCGAACCAGATACCTTCCGATCAAGAGGCTAACACCTTAACCACTATACCGGTTGGTCGGCCCGTACAATAATGAACCGGACAGCAAGATGTGATGGTATAAGGGAAATAATACATGCTTTAATAGGGGGATGGTCCCCCTCGTGCTGCAATTACACTAGCAACCCTTCTGGGCATACTTTCAACAAGGATTTGATACACAGCTCTAGATATTTGTTTCCATTCCTGCTGCAAGAATGTCGCCTGCTCAACTGTAGATTTTAGACGTGGTTCCCTGGTCCGTAAGTGTCGCTCTAGCATTTAAACAAATGTTATATGGGTTTTAGGTCGGGAGTCTGAGCAGGCCAGGGAAGACGTTTTATATCCATATCTCGATACCACTGTTTGATAGAGGCTGTAACATGACATGGAGCGTTGCCGTTCTGGAAGTAATATTCGTCCATTCCATAAAATTGCCAGAGCGTAGGAAGAACCTGACTGTCCAAAATGTTTATGTACGCGTCGGCGTTCAATAACCAGGAACAATATGCAAAGGTCCAAGGCCAAACCACGAAAAACACCCCCAAACAATTAGTCGGATTTCATGCAAATCCGCTGGCGTCCGGTCCGTTATTGTAAGGGGTAGTGTATGTTTAAAATCTTAAACCTAATTTTGACCTTGTCAGAGACGAATCTTCCAGGTATGTAGGTACTTTTAATTGACGTCACACTGGACCAACATAACGGGCTATTGGTGACGGTCCGAGATCAATCCGTTAGGGGAAGATCCGAGGACAACACCACGTAATCTTTAATAACAGTCAGATGAAGAAGTCACACTTGAGCTAACATCCCACTCTCCAAATGAATCTTCAAATGATATGCGTATAGAGAAAACCTTACTGCACTCAATCTAAAGAATACAATGCTTAAAAGAGTGAATCAACTTCACGTGGCTCTAGAAAGAGAACACAAAATAATAATTCACTCTTAAGCTCTTAAGTATTACACGAAGGTCTCTTCTCTTAGCTCAGAAGGAGACCTTTACGTAATTCAGGAAAGAGAGAAGAGAGACACAAAACAATAAAATTCTCCTCACAAAACAAAAAAGATGGATATTCTTTATTACGGTCCTATGCATTCATTTCCAGGAACCATTAACAAAGCCCGTCTTTCTGATAATTAACATCGAGAACAGTAATTTATTTCAGAAAGTTAGCGCACTAATTAGTTCTTTCTGTGTCCCGAAATAAGTGCCTCTTTTAACACTTGCATCTCGTTTCGAATTAGTTGTTAGAACACGAACACTAGTCTCGGAATGAACATTAGCCAGTTTATGGAACCACGTGACTACACCGGAGATGTCTCCATGGCAACGCTTAGGAACGGCAAAGAGAAAAAAGCTGTTTGTAATAAAAATTCTAAATTTGCTATTTTTCTGAATCAGCATTGTGGCTGAGATATCATTTGTAAAACTGACCCTTTGTGTGATTAAATGTTTTTTGCTTTCTTGTATAGTGAAAATTCTTGGAACCTACATTGGAATTTAGTAAAACATTTTAGTAACTAACTCTTTTAGTTAACTCATAAGTTCCACGTTGGCGTGGAGTGGAAGTTTAAAGAGAGGTATCAGTTCAGGTGTTATATGAAGAAGCGGCTCAATCCCATGATAGTACTTTACGCAAGTCCAACTTGATTGGCTAGTTTCACGGGCTTGGCTTCACTTGGATATCTCGCCAATCTGATTGTTGCAGTAACCATTTGATTTTGAATATGCGCGTTGTTTCGTAGAAATACAATACATACACTAGCGCCTCAGCGTACAGCGTAAGTGTCCGACAAGTTGACTCTGATTTGCTCCTCATATATATGTTGTATGGTTGTTGTTAGTAGTATTTCTTGCCAACTTATATTAAGGGTACTTATACTTTAAAGAGCTTTTTTTTGTGTAGCAACGATGGCCTAATGGCTAAAGTCACCCACCTTCAGATTAGCGTCGGCAGCGGAGGATGACTTCCCGAGTTCATACCCAGCTGGCGGAAAAATTTTTAGATCCTCCAAATTATTTTTAAAAAATTCCAATTTAATTCCTTTTCATTCTAATTTACTTTTCCTAATTTTTAATACCCTTTTCATATTTTTCCAAGCTTCCGTTGA
Source organism: Metellina segmentata (assembly GCA_947359465.1). Lineage (NCBI taxonomy): Eukaryota > Metazoa > Arthropoda > Arachnida > Araneae > Tetragnathidae > Metellina > Metellina segmentata. The sequence goes on along the minus strand of OX375882.1, from coordinate 10,775,525 downwards.
TTTTACATAAATAATCTAAGAACCATTCCTGAACTCACTACCAGCTGATATTTTTCCGCCCCTCTGCCGTCCCCTTTGCTTTAGGATGATGGTGTCGTATCCACCGCTGGCTTAGGACCATTCTGATGTAACTAAAAAGCATACATAAAACACTAACTTATATAATTATTAACTTATATAATATAATAAAAGGATACAATTTTCGGCTCCCACCTCTACCCACCCATAGCCATGGATCTATCTGAAAAGAAAAGAAGAAAGCAGAAAGGAAGAGATAAATCGCCAACAACTATAAACCTTGATGACATACGTATCTAGGTCATGTGATCCGATTAGCCAATCAAGTTGGACTTGCGTAGAGTACTATCATGGGATTGAGGCGCCTGTGTTATATGATCGTGGTTCAAATTTACTGTCGTCCTCTTCTGATATTTCCCTTCGGAGATTTATCACGGTTAGGTTCGTTGGGTTTTCAGGGTTTAATGGCTCAAGAACCATATTTGGTCATGCTGCGCTAGAAACAATACATACAATATCCAGTTATAGACAGACACACACAATGAAAGTTTACTGACATTAAAGAGAGGAATACACCCAGGAAGGATGATTGATCACGGACTGGTTGCCAATAGCACGTTGTGTTGCTCCAGTGAAACGCTAAGTAAAATACCTACCAAACTCATCAGTTGTCATAATAAAAGCCGACCAACCTGTCTGGTGGTTAAGGTGTTAGCCTCTAGATCGGAAGGTTCCTGGTTTGAATCCTGGTCAGTTCACGGATATTAGTAAGCGTAAGGTGTAGAGGCGGCAGTTGCACCTTAAATCAGTCGTAACCGAAAGTCCTCATGTTGAGTTGTCCTCAGATCTTTCCCTCGGGGATCGATCTCGGACCGTCGTCAATAGCCCGTTGTGTTGCTCTAATACAACGTTAATTAAAATTACCTTACCTTACTTTGCGGCCCCAGAAATTCGGTAATGGTAATGGTAATTTTTAGTTAACGTCGTACTAGAGCAACACAACGGGCTATTGACGACGGTCCGGGATCAGTCCCTTAAGGGAAAGATCCGAGGACAACACCTGGTAATTTTGAACCACGGTCAGATGACGAAGCAACACCTGATCTGGCACCCCACTCTCCAAACTTCCACGCCAACCCAACGTGAGGACTTTCGGCCACGACAGATTTAAGGTGCACCAGCCGCCTCTACACCATACGCTTACAAACATCCATGCCCGGACCCGGATTCGAACCAGGAACCTTCCGATCTAGAGGCTAACACCTTAACCACTATACCGTTTGGTCGGCCCCAGAAATTCGGAGAGGTAAGTTAATTTTAATTAACGTAGTATTAGAGCAACACAACGGTCTACTGACGACCGGTCATGATTAATCTTCTAAAGGATGGTAATGGTAATGGTAATTTTAGTTAACGTCGTACTAGAGCAACACAACGGGCTATTGACGACGGTCCGGAATCAGTCCCTTAAGGGAAAGATTCGAGGACAACACCTCGTATTTTTGAACCACAATCTTCTAAAGGAAAGATTCGAGGACAAAACCACTAATTTTCAACCACGGTGAGATGACGTGGCAACACCTGAGCTGTTACCCGATATTCAGAGAGGACTTAAGAATTTAATTCGATAAAACAACATTTAATTTATACCCTTTGAACCTTATCGGATTGAAACCACTCTTCCCTTGCATTTTTGTACAGCAATAAACAATCCGACGTAAGAAGATTATTTTAAATCCTTTGGAGCCTCAAGTATCACAAACAATGCCACCTTATATGCATCACCATCAGAAACCCTAAATACATAAAGACCTCTCGAGCAATTAGAGCAGTATAACGTTTATTCGAAATGCGGGTCGGGCAGGAACAATTAGGAAAAAAAAAGAATGCCCCCCCGTCGCCGCTCCATTGAGAAATACTTAAGCAGACTATTTCGAGCACGTTCGATATGTAGGTTGTTTCCATTCGGCCCCCAAGGTCACGGTGAAACTCCGCCACAAATAGAGCCCGGACTGGCTCAACGTGTGAAAAGCTTCTCCAGAGCATCGAGACTCTTCGGGACGGGTTCTCTTTTTTGCGGTTCCTTCCGTCTTGCGGTTCCTCGCGGGGGGCGAGATCTGAGGAAAACGTGCAAGAACCGCAGTTTGGGCAGAGGCGGACTTCTTCCGTCGGAGCAAGAATCCTCTGTGACCCAGATGGAGAAGTGCCACTTGTCTTTTGGGAAGCCGCGCGATTTGTCTTGGAAATGCGGAGAATGATGGAAACGTCGACTGCTGGGGACCGGATTCGCTTCACACTCTGATTTCAGAGTTGACTTTTCGTGAACATATGTTAAATCCAGGGATTCTTTCAACTTTAAGGAAATATATTTTGGTTCGTTCCCTGAAATAGAATTCCTAGGAACGATTTTGTTGCTTATTTCCTTGGAATAGAATTTTTTGGAAAGATGATTCTATCGTTCATTTCCTTGAAATAGAATTCCTAGGAACGATGTTGTTGATTTTATCCTTGGAATAGAATTTTTTGGAAAGATGATTCTATCGTTCATTTCCTGAAAAAATTATATTACTTCTTTCCTTGGAATAGAATTATTTGGAAAGATTATTATATCGTTCACTTCCTTCAAATAGAATTATTTGAAAACAAATTCTATTGCTTCTTTCCTTGGTATAGAATTATTTGGAAAGAGGATTAGATCGCTCATTTCCTTGAAATAGAATTTTTTGATAACATTCTATTACTTCTTTCCTTGGATTAGAATTATTTGGAAAGATGATTCTACCGCTCTTTTTCTTGAAATAGAATTATTTGAAAAAAATTATATTACTTCGTTCCTTGGAATAGAATTTTTTGGAAAGATGGTTCTCGCTCATTTCCTTCCAATAGAATAATTTTAGAATAATTTGAAAAAAGTATATTACTTCTTTCCTTGGAATAGAATTATTTGAAAAATATTCTATTACCTAGGAATAGAATTATTCGGAAAGATGATTCTATCACTCATTTCCTTGAAATAGAATTATTTGAAAAATATTCTATTACTTCTTCCTTGGTATAGAATTATTTGGAAAGATAATTCGATCGCTCATTTCCTTGAACTAGAATTATTTAAAAAAATTCTATTGCTCCTTTCCTCTCAATGGAATTTTTTGAAAATTATATTGCTCATGCATTTCCTTAGAGTAGAATCATTTAAAAAGGTTCTATTTGTAATATTATGTAAATAAAATTCTTTGGAAAGATTCTATGAAATCTTTGGAATATAATTCTTAGGACGGATTTTATTGCTTCTTTCCTTTTAAGAGCCGCGTTATGGCTCAGTGTGTATGCCCACTGCGTTAGCAACCCACGAGTTATAAGCGGTGTAGGTTCGATTCCTGTCACGTGCATTCCTCCCTGGGTGTATTTCTCTCTTCTGTGCATCGGTATGGTGGTTAAGGTATTACCCTCTAGATCGGAAGGTTCATGGTTCAAATCCGAGCGAGCACAGATGTTTGTATGCGTATGATCAAGAGGCGACTGCTGCAACTTAAATCTCGTCGTGGCCGAAAGTCCTCACGTTGGATTGGTGTGGAAGTTTGGAGAGTGGGGTGCCATCTCATGTGTTGCCTCGTCATCTGACCGCGGTTCAAAATGACGTGAGGTTGTCCTCGAATCTTTCCCTAAGGGATTATTGATCCGGGGGGGGGGGAATCAATCTCCGAAGTGAAAGATCCATTGACAATAGTCCTTGTGTTGCTCTAGTACAGGGATGGGCAAACTTTTTCGGTCGCGGGCCAAAAAGCAAAAAAAAAAAAGTTTGGCGGGCCAAGATAAATTTTTCTAAAATTTTAAAAACAATATACAAGTATTACAATTTAAATATGTTAATGAGATAAATGAAATTGCGATTTCATTTTTAAAAGTTCCTTATATTGAGGTTCGAAGTGATATGTACTGATACTAAGGAACGGGGCTAAATGTTCATCTGTCAGTCTACTTCTGAAATAATTCTTTCTAAGGTTCATAGTTGAAAACACTTGTTCACATATTTAAGCTGAAGCAAACATAGAACTGATTTTCTGGGCGTGAGATATTAAATTTGGGAAATTTACTTTCGATAATGATTTGTAAAACTCTAACTTTGTCATATTTAGAAACAACTGCATGAGATGATTGTTAGATTACGACTCAATTAGTTCAAGCTGCAAATCTGACCTCACTGCTTCACAATTTACGTTGAAAGGCATGGTAAAAATATCCAATTCTGTTTGAATGGCACTGAAATCTTGAAATCTGCGTTCGAACTCAAAATGCAGTTTTTTCAAGCCATCTTCATAATTCTTAAGTTTTTCTTCATTTACTGAGGGTATTGAATTTAACCTCGAGAAATGAGACAGGTCGTTCTTAGCTAGCTGCCCAGCAAACAGATTAAGTTTAAAAGCTTTGAGATGGGCCCAGATATCGTCAATAAATTGATTTTCCCCTTGCATCTTGACATTCAAGTTGCTCATATGACAAAGAAGATCTGTGAAAAATGCAAAGTCCGAAAACCATTCAGTATCTTTCTAACATTTCGCACTACGCAGAACACTGTTTCTCATGGAAGAACGACACAATGTCGTCTTTCAGCTGCCAAACTCTCTCGAAAACAGATCCTGCACTAAGCCACCTTACTTTCGTGTAATATAGTACATCAGAGTATTCAGATTGCACGGACTGAAGAAATTCTCGAAATTCTATCCGCGGGCCGGATAAAACCTTCTGGTGGGCCGGAGTTGGCCCGCGGGCCGGAGTTTGCCCATCCCTGCTCTAGTACGACGTTAATTAAAAATTACTAATCACTAGGGCAACTTTTTGCAACAAATGCAACTTTTTTTCAAACGTTCTACGCTGCATGTTAAGTACTAAAACCAAAATTTCTCCTACATGGGGTGTATTGTAAGCGAGTTATAACCGCAACATAAATGCAACTTTCTGCATAAATGCAACTTTTTGCATAAATGCAACCACCTGTAACTTTTTAAAATGTAGCTTAAAATTAATTAATATGAAATTACTGTTTCATTTTTGGCCCTCTGAATCAAAGCTTCGACCACGTGTATGATCTTGCGAACGCCGAAGTATTGCGGATCAAACAAGAAGTTCATGGAAAGAATGGGTTCGTCCTAACAGACAAAAGTGAAATAGATGTCAAGAAGTACTTTTAACACATTGGTTGACACTCTTGATAACCCAGAGGAATTTTGCGTAATCGACTGCAGAGTTTGCGAGGTGAGTGTCGTTCATCAATATGTTGTTCGCCTTGTAGATGACGTTTTAAAATCTATGACTGTTGAGCGAAAGGATTTTTCTGCTATCCAATACAGCACATTATATGACTGTGGCTGAAGCAGTTTTTCAATGTTAAAGAAATTACTCACCAAGGATCGGCCATTCAACGTTTTTCTGTATTTAGTGATGCATTATAATACTGTTGTACACAACTAAAATTGTCAATCCATTTTGAACTTTTTCATTTTTTACCAATAATCTATTTTAGATTTTAGTGTATCAAAAATAAATGCAACTTTTCCCATTTTTACTGCAACAAAAAAAGTTGCCCTACTAATCACCAACAAAAGATTTATAGAATCTCTGCTGTTCGCAAACTTGAAATTCATAAGGGAGACAGACAAAATGGAACAACATTATTAGCAAAAATCCACATGGTGTTTAGGAAACGCTTCCGAATGCAGAGGAAATGCTTTTGGATTCTGTTTCACGTCGTGTAATCATTTGCATAATGATTGTGATCATCTCTATCATGGCGGTGTACTAGGAAACTATTTTCTTTTATGAAAGAAGCTGATGAAGCACGAAATTTTCTCCACTTCACACTGTCATATTAGGTTATATGAAATGCAGATATATTTTTCAAATTCTCAAGTGGGACGTGGAAATCAGGTTGGAAGAGTAACGAAAATATTAACCGGAGGGTTTCGAGTTCAAATCCAACCAAAGACTATCGTATACAAAGAGGATTAGTGAACGTTAAATCTGTCGCTTTCTCAAATATCCTCACGTTTGAGTAATGTGGAAGTTTTGAGAGAGGGCTGGCATCTCAGGTGTTGCCTCGTCATCTGATAATGGTTCAAAGTTGCTTGGTGTTGTCCTCGGATCTTTCCCTTTTGTATGGATTCCTGACCATCTTCCATAGCCCGTGTATTCAGTGTGACACTGGTTACAATACCTATCTAACTCTAAATTTAGCCTGTAGCTTTTTAGTGAAAGGCTGAAATCGAATCTGAAAAACAAGAAAACTGACATCCCTTTTCAGAATGCGTACAGGTAATTAATAAATTTTAGTTAACGTCATAATAGAGCAACACAATGGGCTGTTGACGACGGTAAGGGATCAATCCCCAAAAGCAGTAGTCGGCAAACTCATTAGCCCCCCCCCCCCCCAAAAAAAAAAAAAAAAAAAAGAACAGCAGTACAAAGATTAAGATTTTTTAAGAGAGTCAAATTTCTTTTCAAGAACTATGTTTTTAGGAGTCGGTTTAAACTAGTAACTAACATTAAATAAAACCAGATATAATAATAATATTCTTATTTATTTACAAAAATATTTTTAACATTAAAATTAAAATATGACAAAAATCGCATTTAATGTGCACAGTGGCCTCGAATTTACTTGGAAAGTTTAAAAAATCCAGTTTGTATGTCGTTGTTTTAAATTTCACACACACGCACACACAAAAGCATGATTTCAGGTTCTCATCAATAAAACGATTTCTCAATTTACTTTTGAAAAGGTTAAGGATTGAAAAAATAGTTTGTTAGCATGAATATGTAGAGCCAAAGAGTGAAAGAACAGTAAATGCAAGTTTATTAACTGATCCTATGAGTCAGGAATACTATTCCATGTGTTGAAAATTATTACGTGTGTCTTCCTTCTCCAGGTCTTTCAAAGTAGACCACTATTTCTGTGAACTAATAAGATCATATTTTTTCTCCAATTTTCCCATATCAGCATTAAGGTGTTCAAATTTGGAACTCCATAATTCTTTGTTTTGTAACTCCAGTAATTGCATTTCAAAAACGCTAATGTCAATATCAAAGGGAGAGATTTTCAATTCTGTTACGTCAGCATTGAGAGGTTTTTAACAAAGTTTAACGTTGCTATGCCATTTCTGAATTCCTGAAACATCGGTAAAAAAGCTTCCCTCATATTTAAAATTGTTTTGAAATAGTAACTTCCAAGTACCGAGAGCCGACCAACCGGTATAGTGGTTAAGGTGTTAGCCTCTAGATCAGAAGGTTCCTGGTTCGAATCCGGGTCCGGGCATGGATGTTTGTAAGCGTATGGTGTAGAGGCGCTGGTGCACCTTAAATCTGTCGTGGCCAAAAGTCCTCACGTTGGGTTGGCGTGGAAGTTTGGAGAGTGGGGCGCCAGCTCAGATGTTGCTTCGTCATCTGACCGTGGTTCAAAATTACGAGGTGTTGTCCTCGGATCTTTCCCTTAAGGGACTGATCCCAGACCGTCGTCAATAGCCCGTTATGTTGCTCTAGTACGACGTTAACTAAAATTACCAATTCCAAGTACCGAGTTATTTTCTTGGCGATGTTTCAGTAGGCTTGGAAAATGAATTAATGTTTCTCTTTCAAAATCTTGAGCAAAAAAGGATACTTGGTTTTCGAATGAAATGACTTCTTCCAACATCGAAAAAATTATTTCTTTTCCCCTGTAGTTTACGATTAAGATTATTTAGATAAGACGTTACGTCTATCATGAAATAAAAAATTTTTGATCCACTGAACGTTCGTAAGTTTAAGATAGTCAACACTCTTCTCAAGGAGAAATGCCTTAATTTATAATAATAAGGTAATTGGTAATTTTTTAGTTAACGTCGTACTAGAGCAACACAACGGGCTATTGACGACGGTCCGGGATCAGTCCCTTAAGGGAAAGATCCGAGGACAACACCTCTTAATTTTGAACCACGGTCAGATGAAGCAACATCTGAGCTGGCGCCCCACTCTCCAAACTTCCACGCCAACCCAACGTGAGGACTTTCGGCCACGACAGATTTAAGATGCACCAGCCGCCTCTACACCATACGATTACAAACATCCATGCCCGGACCCGGATTCGAACCAGGAACCTTCCGATCTAGAGGCTAACACCTTAACCACTATCCGGTTGGTCGGCTATAATAATAAGGAAACGAAACTGTTTAAAACCTTTCCTCGTGAAAGCCAGAGGACCTTATTATGCATCATTTGATCTGCGTATTCACTCTCCATTTCAACTAGAAATTCTTTAAATTTGCGATGATAAAAAGCTTTAGCTACAATTGTGTTGACAATCTTGATCACTAATTCCATAACACATTGCAAATTTCTTCTGGAAATGTCTGCGCACGAAAGACTTTTTAATGAATGATGCAATGGTAAACAAGTATCTCGTGATTAAATTTGTCCTTCAAAAAAAATGGAAACAAAACCTTTTCTTAATACGGTCATACTGTATGCCCCATCTGTTGAAATTGAAACAATTTTATAGAGGGGAATGATGTTTCTCCTTGCATTTAATGACAGCATTTGCAATATCTTCGCCACGTGTTTGACCTTTCAGTGGCAAAATTCCTAAAAATTTTTCTTTAGGGCACGAAGGCGAAATAAATCGAACAAAAAGTGAATCGTGCGTGGTGTTGATTATGTCACAAGATTTGTCAACTGCTATTGATAATGCTTAAACCAATTTAAGATCTTGGATTTGCTGATTAGTTATGTTTCAAGACATTTTGTCTGTTATGTCTTCTACTGTTTTAGTAAACAGTTTTAACTGTAATTTTGTTAAAGAATTTCTGCCTTGTGCTTAAAATCACGGAATAGCTCTTCGGATACGTTTATGAAACAACTTTAAAGTATTCACCGTCTGTGTATGGTTTGCCTATCTTAACAATGTCTTGACTAACAATAAAGCTTGCAGTATTAACATTGTCAGAAGATTGCACCGAATAATTATATAGAACATGATTTTTGCTGACACTTCTGAAGTTCCACAACTGCTTTCTTCTTCGTAACACCGGCGGGATAAATTCCGCAAGCATTTAATCGAAATCGGTTCGTGGCAGAACAGCACTCGAGTGGCTAAAGAGCCGCGGTTTGCCGACCACTGCCCTAAAGGAAAGATCCGAGGATAAAACCAGAGTGGGGTGCCAGCTCAGGTGTTGCTTCGTCATCTGACCGTGGTTCAAAATTACGAAGTGTTGTCCTCGGATCTTTCCCTTAAGGGACTGATCCCGGACCGTCGTCAATAGCCCGTTGTGTAGCTCTAGTACGACGTTAACAAAAAATTACCAATTACCGAGGACAAAACCACGTAATTTTGAACCACGGTCAGATGACGAGGCAATTCCTGAGCTGGCAACCCACTCTCCAAACATCCACGCCAACCCAACGTGAGGACTTTCGGCCACGACAGATTTAAGGTGCACCAGTCGCCTCTACACCATATGCTTACAAACATCCATGTACTGACCAGCAACCTTCCTATCTAGAGGCTAACACCTTGACAACCAGAGCCTCTAGATAGGAAGGTTCCTGGTTCAAATCCGGGTCAGTGCATGGATGTTTGTAAACGTATGGTGTAAAGGCGGCTGGTGCACCTTAAATCTGTCGTGGCCGAAAGTCCTCACGTTGGGTTGGCGTGGAAGTTTGGAGAGTAGGGTGCCAGCTCAGGTGTTGCTTCGTCATCTGACCGTGGTTCAAAATTACGAGGTGTTGTCCTCGAATCTTTCCCTTAAGGGACTGATTCCGGACCGTCGTCAATAGCCCGTTGTGTTGCTCTAGTAGGACGTTAACTAAAATTACCATTACCTTGACCACCAGACCGATTCGTTGTCCTACCTACCTGGGATCTTTCCCTTCGGGTTTGATCCCGTACACTTGCCAATAGCCCTCTGTGTTAATACAATGCGACTTTAATCAAAATACTCACCTACCCTAATGATGTGCCTATTGGGGGAAGATCATACCCATTGTAAGGCGGGTGAAGTATTCGGTCTCTGCATTAGGGATTAAAAACGTCGCCCAACCCTTCTGCGTGATACACAGACAAAAACGAGGGAAATAGAAACCCAAACACGACCGACGCCCTTCCGAGCATACAATGGAAGGTGAAGGACACAATCCGCAAACACCGGTAGAGGTAGAGTTGACAAACACTTCCACACTTCAGGAAATGTGTGCTTTTGCAATTCCCTCGTGACTTAATTTGGACGTTCTCTTTCTGTGACGCGAAGCGTGAGTGGGGAAGGAAGTCCCGCAAACGTATCTGTCTGAGTGCTGCGCAAGAACGACGACCAACCCAGTATTTATTTTAGCACAAAACTGTACAGTATTTAATTTAGGGTTGTATCCCTAAGCTGTGGGTCGGATCTTTCCCTTAAGGGACTGATCCCGGACCGTCGTCAATAGCCCGTTGTGTTGCTCTAGTACGACGTTAACTAAAATTACCAATTACCCTAAGCTGTGGGCGCTCTGAAAAGGTAAGGTAGGTTCGCCTCAAAACGAACTCCAAAATATCTCTGCACAGTTTGAACCGGAGGGTTGCGAGTTGGAATCCAACAAACACCGTCGTGTACAAAGGGTGTTGATGCATGTTAAATCTGTTGTGGCCTCAAATGTCCTCACGTTGGCGTGGTGTGGAAGTTTTTAGAGTGGGGTGTCAACTTAAATGTTGTCTCGTCATATGACAGTGGTTCAGAATTACATGTTGTTGTCCTTGGGTCTTTCGCCGACCAACCGGTATAGTGGTTAAGGTGTTAGCCTCTAGATCGGAAGGTTCCTGGTTCGAATCCGGGTAGGGTCATGGATGTTTGTAAACGTATGGTGTAGAGGCGGCTGGTGCACCTTAAATCTGTCGTGGCCGAAAGTCCTCACGTTGGGTTGGCGTGGAAGTTTGGAGAGTGGGGTGCCAGCTCAGGTGTTGCTTCGTCACCTGACCGTGGTTCAAAATTACGAGGTGTTGTCCTCGAATCTTTCCCTTAAGGGACTGATCCCGGACCGTCGTCAATAGCCCGTTGTGTTGCTCTAGTACGACGTTAACTAAAATTACCATTACCATTACCGACATCGTTCAGCTGGGATTGTAATTTTCGTAGGTAGGTATTTAACTAACGTCGTACTGCAGCAACATAGCAGGGGCTATTAGCGACAGTCCGGGATCAATAATCGAAGGGAAAGATCCGAAGACGACACCACGTAATTTTGAACAACAGTCAGAATAAGAAGCCACACCTCAGCTGGCACCCCCATTCTCTAAACTTCCACACCACGCCAACACGAAGATATTTGAGGTCATGAGCGATTTAACGTGCTCCAACCCCATTTGTACACTACGGTTAGGTTCGACTTCGCAACCCCCCTCTTTCTTTTAATTAACGTCGTACTAGAGCAACACAACAGGCTCTTGACGACGGTCCGATATAAATCCTCTAAGGTAATGGTAATGGTAATTTTATTTAACGTCATACTAGAGCAACACAACGTGCTATTGAAGACGGTCCGGGATCAGTCCCTTAAGGGAAACATCCGAGAACAACACCTCGTAATTATGAACCACGGTCAGATGACGAAGCAACACCTGAGCTGGCACCCCACTCTCCAAACTTCCACGCCAACCCAACGTGAGGACTTTCGGCCACGACAGATTTAAGGTGCATCAGCCGCCTCTACACCACACATTTACAAACGTCCATGCCCAGACCCGGATTAGAACCAGGAACCTTCCGATCTAAAGGCTAACACCTTAACCACTATACAGGTTGGTCGGCAATTCTCTAAGAGAAAGATATGAGGACAATACAACGTAATTTCAGCCTGCAACCTGAGCTGAAACTCCACTCTCGAAACCAACCCAACTTGAGGAGTTGGAGTTTCAGATTTGTGGGAAAATAGTCCCCTTGGTTCCCATCCCACGCGCGGATGTATACATTATAGGTAACGCGCCCCGTCATATTGTAACTAATCAGACGTTGAATGTTAGCCGTGGAAGCAAGACCTTCGCGCTTTAACTAACTGAGCTAAGACGAGCTCTATTGAATGTTATGTGACTATGTTAATTGCCGATGTTTCTTCCTCATTGTTTTAACTGTTATTGTTTGCTCTCAAATCCCTTTTAAATAATAAAGTGTCCGCATCTTAACTTGCAGTTGTCTATCTGATCCCATAGCTTTAAGGTAAATCAGTCGCCTCTCATACATCCATGCACTGACCCGGATTTGAACCAGGAACCTTCCGTTCTACCTCCAGTTTCTAGTCCATTACGCTTCCACCAGGGCTACTGAGGCCCTTGTAATTTTGAGATCATTCGAGTACCGGTGGGTGGCTGGCGCACTTGCATTTGCTAACCTCCAAAGTGACGAAATGCACCCCACTTAAATAGACCGAGTCCAAGTATGCAAATTTTGCGCATATGCAATCCGGGCCGCTTATATTTAGCGCCGGCAGATTCTTATCGTTGCCTCCCGCCCTTCAGAATGCGCGCCACAACAGCCCCACTAAGCCGAAGCTTCATAAGTAAACAAGCCGCGGAAGCCGTTGGCTCGGGGCCAGCCCCACGTCGGGCTTCGCATTAAGTGCGTCACGCGGAAAGGGTTAACTCAGACCCGAGATCAATTTGTCTTGTGTTTATGACGTGTGACATGAAAATGTCTTCTTTCTTCTCCTCCTCCCTATCCTTACCTCCTTCGCTCTTCGCTTTGTTTCCAAATTACTCACCTTCACTTTACACCTGCATCCTAGTTAGATGGTTGAGTAACAACTCTTACGTAGTGTTGTGATTAGGCTTCATAAATGAAAGTAATTCAATGTTACGTGGTATTACACACGGAAATTTTTTTTTTTTTTTTTTTTTTTAGTTAACGTCGTATTAGAGCAACACAACGGGCTATTGACGACGGTCCGGGATCAGTCCCTTTAGGGAAAGATCCGAGGACAACACCTCGTAATTTTGAACCACGGTCAGATGACGAAGCAACACCTGAGCTGGCACCCCACTCTCCAAACTTCCACGCCAACCCAACGTGAGGACTTTCGGCCACGACAGATTTAAGGTGCACCAGCCGCCTCTACACCATACGTTTACAAACATCCATGCCCGAACCCGGATTCGAACCAGGAACCTTCCGATCTAGAGGCTAACACCTTAACCACTATACCGGTTGGTCGGCCCGAACCCGAAAGGATAAACGCAGTTCAAAATTACATGGTATTGTTTATGTATTTTTTACTTCGGGATTGATCCCAGACCGTCACCAATAACAAGTTGTATTGCACCAGTGTGTCGTTAATTAAAATACCTACCTGCCAACCGAAAGGTAATGGTAATGGTAATTTTAGTTAACGTCGTACTAGAGCAACACAACGGGCTATTGACGACGGTCCGGGATCAGTCCCTTAAGGGAAAGATCCGAGGGCAGCACATCGTAATTTTGAACCACGGTCAGATGACGAAGCAACACCTGAGATGGCACCCCACTCTCCAAACTTCCACGTCAACCCAACGTGAGGACTTTCGGCCATGACAGATTTAAGGTGCACCAGCCGCCTCTACACCATGCGTTTACAAACATCCATGCCCGGGCCCGGATTCGAACCAGGAACCTTCCGATCTAGAGGCTAACACCTTAACCACTATACCGGTTGGTCGGCCTAGAATTAAGAATTATAGAAATTAATTAAACTAGAATTATGGGAAAATTTAAGGAAGACTAGAATTATTGATCTCTTTACGATGTGTACATTTTGGCCTCTAGATCGGAAGGTTCCTGATTCGAATCCGAGTCGGGGCATGGATGTTTGTAAACGTATGGTATAGAAGCGGCTGGTGCACCTTAAATCTGTCGTGGCTGAAGTTCTCACGTTGGGTTTTGGTGAAAGTTTGGAGAGTGGGGTGCCAGCTCAGGTGTTGCTTCATCATCTGACCGTGGTTCAAAATTACGAGGTGTTGTCCTCGGATCTTTCTCTTAAGGAACTGATCCCGGACCGTCGTCAATAACCCGTTGTGTTGCTCTAGTACGACGTTAACTAAAATTACCATTACCATTACCCGTCTACAAGCGCTGACCTGGTGTTTAAGGTGTTAGCCTCAAGATCGGTTCCTGGTTCGAATCTGGGTCAGTGCATGGATGTTTGTAAGCGTATGGTGTAGAGGCGGCTGGTGCACTTTAAATCTTTCGTGGCTGGAAGTGCTCACGTTAGGTTAGTGTGAAAGTTCAAAATGACGTGATGGTATCCTCGAATCTTTCCCTCTGTGGATTGAACCCGGACCGTCATTAATAGCCCTCTGTGTTGTACAAGTGCGACGTTAATTTATTCCTACCACGAATTGTTTAATTTGATTTTCATTGATTTCAGCTAAGTGACATATTGATATTGCATTCCGAGTAACTTGCCAAGTTACGTCACTTCCTGAATGAAACAGGAAGTACTACATCCTCAAAACACTACTGTCCTCTATATTTAAGTTTATATTTAATAAAATCACATTTTTTAAAGTTATCCTTAAATTACGCTATCTACAGGCATCGTTTATGAAAAAAGAGTAACGCGTATCACACCACACACATAGATAAGTAATAAATAATTTCTTTTTTAAATAGAGTCTTGTCATTTCCCTCCAAAGCTTTCCCCAGGCATGTATTTTGAAAATTCATTTCATGCAAATTTGTTATGCCAATGTAATTTAAAACTAACTGTGACGGGAGACGGAAAAGAGATACTTTACAACAATGTGAAACGAAAGAGATCGTTTGCAAGTAAAATGAACCGCCATTCATTACCCCAAAAGTCAGTCTTACAAAGAATGCGTTGTGTTCAGAGTGTGATTGGAAGCGAGTACTCACGACATCCTTCCGTAAAACCAAACTATTCATTCCGACAAGCATTTCTCCTGATTAGATCATTTGAAAGCAACGAAAAGCATTCGGTCAAAGGAAACGCGTAATCTTCCATTGTGATAATATAAGATCGTATGTTGTTACAACACCACTGACTCTCGGCCGAAAATTCCCGAAACATCTGTCAGGGTCTTCGACTGCCGTCCCCCGTTGGTTTTGGGTGCACGTGATTTGATCAGATTCCCTGAAATATCTCGAGACACAAAGAGATTTGTTGGAGAGCTCGAGTTGAGCAGAGATGTTTGTTTTATGGTGCTCATTTTTTGGGCCACGGCCGTTGAGTTTTTGCTTGTTTTGCAGCGCCTACGACATAGTGATACAAATCTCTATTGTGATATAACGGAAATTTTTTTTAATACAATAAACGTAAGTTATTTGTAAATTATGTTGTATCGTTATGTTAACAGGCGCGCCACTGAGTCCACTACGCTACAATGCCTCTATGGTGAAAAAGTGTCGCAACTTAGTTGGGATATTCTGACTCATCTGGAGAGATCACCAGACCTTCGGATCTGTAATTCCTCCAAACCTTACAAAATTTCCAGATGGTACAATATTTCACCTCCTTGGTAGAACACAAAAGACTCCTGGAACATTTTTTTGCCAATGAGAAGTTAAAAGGTTTTGGAAGGAGGGAATTGTGAATTTGTCTGAAAGATGGTAAAAAAACTTAAACAAAACTATCAATACCTTCTCTCTCTCTCCCTCTGTATATATATACATATATATATTAAGAAGGATGTGTTTGTGTATCTGTGTATATTTTCTCTATACAAATCTACACCGTTTGACCAATCCACACCAAATGTGGTACACTTATATTTTAGTATTTTAGAACACTGCGGAAAATATAGGCTATATCTTTCCTGTCTTCAGATGAATATTTAGCCGTGAAAAATTGGCACACGGGTGGTTCTAAAGGTGCCCTCGAAGCCCCAATTTTAAAATCTGATGTTTGTTTTTCTGCAAGAAATGGACATGGATAAGGAAACACGTTCTACAGAGTTTGTGTATTTGAGTTAACACATGAAAATATCGCGGTCATATTTGGAACCCGAGAATCGCCGGGTTATTCAGCTAGTTGTCAATAAAGGTACATGTGGCACTGAAAAATGTTACTTTTATAAACCTGAAAACTGTCAGAATAATGTACAATCGCATGTTTTTTTTTTTTTGGTGATCAGCCAAAAAGTGTTTCAACTTGCTTTCCAAATTTTGACTCATCTGGGGGTAGTCATCAGACCTTCTTATCTGCATTTGCTCCGATCCTTACAAAATTTCCGGATGTAAAGTATTTGAATTCCTTTGAAGGACTACAAAAGGCTAAATTCTTTTCAAAGAAAGTTAGAAGGTTTGGGGAAGAGGGAATTATGAATTCGTCTGAAAAATGGTAGAAGACAGTGAAACAAAACGGTCAATAAGTTTTTCAATAAACTTAATTGTAACCCTGAAAAATAATACTTTTTTTAACTAAATACTCCAAGTTGTTTTGACAAAATATCTCGTCCATCAAGAACTGAAAATTTTCACTAACGACGAGATATCTCATCACCCATTGCCGATTTTTTTATGGCGTAACGATTATGATCTGGTAAGTTTTCATCTAATGACCATATATGAATACACCAAAGGGAGATATCTTGTCCATCAAGACCTGGTCATTTTTCTTCTAATGACGAGACATTTCATCCATCCAAATCTGGTCGCTGTCTTCTAATGACGAGAACTCTCGTTCATCAAGATCTAATCAGTTTTGCTCCTGACGAATATCTCGTTCTTTAAGTTCAAATCAGTTTTACTCTTGACGAGAATATATCATCTATCAAGATCTTATCCGTTTTTCTCATAACAAATATCTCGTTCACCAAGATCTAATCAGTTTTGCACATGACGAATATCTCGTTCATCCAGATCTAATCAATTTTTCTCATGACGAATATCTCGCTCATCAAGATCTAATCAGTTTTGCTCATGACGACGAATATTTCGTGTATCAAGATCTAATCAGTATTGCTCATGACGAATATCTCGTTTATCAATATATAATCAGTTTCGCTCCTAACGAATATCGCGTTCACCAAGATGTAATCAGTTCTGCTCCTGACGAATATCTCATTCTTTAAGTTCTAATCAGTTTTGCTCTAGACGAGAATATATCGTCTGTCAAGATCTAATCCGTTTTGCTCATAACAAATATCTCGTTCACCAAGATCTAATCAGTTTTGCACATGACGAATATCTCGTTCATCCAGATCTAATCAATTTTTCTCATGACGAATATCTCGCTCATCAAGATCTAATCAGTTTTGCTCATGACGACGAATATTTCGTGTATCAAGATCTAATCAGTATTGCTCATGACGAATATCTCGTTTATCAATATATAATCAGTTTCGCTCCTGACGAATATCGCGTTCACCAAGATGTAATCAGTTCTGCTCCTGACGAATATCTCATTCTTTAAGTTCTAATCAGTTTTGCTCTAGACGAGAATATATCGTCTGTCAAGATCTAATCCGTTTTGCTCATAACAAATATCTCGTTTACCAAGATCTAATCAGTTTTGCACATGACGAATATCTCAATCATCAAGATCTAATCAGTTTTGCTCATGACGAATAACTCGCTCATCAATATCTAATCAGTTTTGCTCATGACGACGAATATTTCTTGTATCAAGATCTAATCAGTATTGCTCATGACGAATATCTCGTTTATCAATATCTAATCAGTTTCGCTCCTGGCGAATATCGCGTTCATCAAGATCTAATCCGTTTTGCTCCTGACGAAAATCTCGTTCTTTAAGTTCAAATCAGTTTTACTCTTGACGAGAATATATCGTCTGTCAAGATCTTATCCGTTTTTCTCATGACAAATATCTCGTTCACCAAGATCTAATCAGTTTTGCACATGACGAATATCTCGTTCATCAAGATCTAATCAATTTTTCTCATGACGAATATCTCGCTCATCAAGATCTAATCAGTTTTGCTCATGACGACGAATATTTCGTGTATCAAGATCTAATCAGTATTGCTCCTGACGAATATCTCATTCTTTAAGGTCTAATCAGTTTTGCTCTAGACGAGAATATATCGTCTGTAAAGATCTAATCCGTTTTGCTCATGACAAATATCTCGTTCACCAAGATCTAATCAGTTTTGCGCATGACGAATATCTCAATCATCAAGATCTAATTAGTTTTGCTCATGACGAATATTTCGTTTATCAATATCTAATCAGTTTTGCACCTGACGAATATCTCGTTCATCAAGATCTAATCAATTTTGCTCATAACCAATATCTTGTACACCAAGATCTAATCAGTTTTTTACATGATGAAAATCTCGTTCACCCAGATCTAATCAGTTTCGCTCATGACGAATATCTCGTATATCAAGATCTAATCAGTTTTGGTCATGACTAATACCTCGTTTATCCTGATCTAATCAGTTTTGCACGTGACGAATACCTCGTTCACCAAGATCTAATCAGTTTTGCTCTTGGCGAGGGACATCGACAAGACAACCATCAGTAGGGTTAAAAACCAAACACCGTTCATTAGGCCAAACAGTTCCAAATGTCTCCACAGACGACGCAACACTCATTCACGAGCGAAAACGCAACCGACTTGGATCTTGTCGCCGATTCCGTCATATTTCCAAAAACCACTGTCACAACGAAGACCCATCCTCCGCGTTCTTCCACATTCAATCGGAGGAAAGTGAGTGGAAAGGAGGAAGAGTGAAATGCAGAGGGGTCACGCAGTGGTTACGCAAGGTATTGCGTCTGCCGTCCTTTCACTCACCGGAATTGTTGTGGCCGTAAACAAGGTGAACAGGTGCCACAGTAAGGGGAAACCTGCGTCACGGAATAATGCCGATATTGCAGGTTGCGACTGAAACGCCGAATGCTGATTCGAACCGTGATGAGGGGGATTGAGTGCGAAGGCGGAAGTATCACGGCAACCTTCAGCTGGTGCAACGTAGTGAACCGTGTGGGGTTTTAATAACGACGACGCAGTCAAAAAGCGATTTAAATATTTTTGCATTCAAGATTTTGCACTTATTAGACAATTAATCAGGGTTAATTGTTAGCTGAATTAACGTCGCTCTGTAGCGATACGCTATGGAGCTATTACTGGGGACGGTCTGGGATCAATCCTGAAGGAAAAGATTCTAGGACAACACCTCGTATTTTTGAATCATTTTCTGATGGCGAGGCCAACACATGAGCTGGCGCCTCACTCTCCAAACTTCCGCACCATTTCAACGTGACAATCAATCTGGGATTTGTGTTCCTAGGATGTGGAGGAATCGTCTGCAGTTTCAATCAATACAGTAGTCCCTGGAACCTAATGGCCCTAACACCACCAAAATACAAATAAAGTAGCTATTTACACAACTCAACTCCATCATGGGATGTGGACTCTACAAAGGGTTTACTGTATAAAAATATTTCCACAGCGTGCAAGATGGATTATATGTGGACTACCGTAAAGATTTTTGTGATGCAAAGCAAAAATTTTGAGGAACTATTATATAAGTATTTGTGCTATTTATTCAATAGGAATCTGCACTGTTTACACATTTAATCAGGGTTTTGTGTCCCTATATTGGTGACAATGAAAAGCTGTGCTAATAGCGGCGGCACAGTCAAAATGCGCGCCGACCAACCGGTATAGTGGTTAAGGTGTTAGCCTCTAGATCTGAAGGTTCCTGGTTCGAATCCGGGTCCGGGCATGGATGTTTGTAAACGTATGGTGTAGAGGCGGCTGGTGCACCTTAAATCTGTCGTGGCCGAAAGTCCTCACGTTGGGTTGGCGTGGAAGTTTGGAGAGTGGGGTGCCAGCTCAGGTGTTGCTTCGTCATCTGACCGTGGTTCAAAATTACGAGGTGTTGTCCTCGGATCTTTCCCTTAAGGGACTGATCCCGGACCGTCGTCAATAGCCCGTTGTGTTGCTCTAGTACGACGTTAACTAAAAATTACCAATTACCAGTCAAAATGGGATTTAAATATGTAGCTATATGTTGTAACAGAAATTTGCATTTTGCATTCAATTTATCAGGTATCAAGGTTTCTAGGTTGTGGGTGTTGTGTAAAAGAGGCAATGGAATCAACTCAAGACAACCAGCGAAAATACGTCTGCCCCTCCGCTGCTTCGATTAACACAATAGCCCCTGTACCGTAGTAAACTCGGTGACTACATCGCCCAATACTTGAAAAATAGCTATTTATTCAATGTTTACTAGTTGAGTGGACCAAAGTCCATTTATAACATTTTGAGATACATCGAGGAAAGGTAAGGTAATTTCTAGTTAACGTCGTACTAGAGCAACACAACGGGCTATTGACGACGGTCCGGGATCAATCCCCTCCGATGACAACACCAAGTAATTTTAACCACGGTCAGATGACGAGGTAACACCTGAGCCAGCACCCCACTCTCCAAACTTCCACACCAATCCAACGTGAGGAGTTTCTGCTACGACAGATTTAAGGTGCACCAACCGCCTTTACATCACACGCTTACAAACATCCATGCACTGACTCTGATTCGTACCAGGAACCTTTCGATCTAGAGACTGACACCTTAACCACCAGACTCGCTGGTCGACGTTATGTCTACGGATCAGGGTGTTAAAAAAATATCCCGAGAAGACATTTGTTTTATGAATTTTATATCGACTTATTTTGTAAGAAGGTAGGTATATGAATTAAAATCGAACT